>OENT01000369.1:54678-119618 GCA_900239685.1 Rotaria macrura | reverse complement strand
GACTAAACGCACACGAAGGTGGAAAAGTGAGCGTTTTTCACTCACAATCGGGAACGTCGATTGTCATCCAAACACGTCCACTTCTCTCGATTTTCCGTCCACTTTCGGACGCTTAAACGAGTTTTTGAAAAATTGTATGCTTGGCCATCGATAATTCTTCTACTATTTCACACTTATTTATACTGATTGAATCAAGCATATATCGAATAGTATTGTTTTATATACAGCACTATTTGTTTCTCGTATGAGTCGGTGATTCACGGTCACCGTCACATTTCTATCGTTAATGTTTGTATACAAATGTGAGATCATCCATGTTTCGAAAAATATACTTAAAATATCAAGTTTCGAGATTTCGAAATAAAATAGTGGATGTATATAAATGAGTTGATAGATATGGAAATTAAAAATAAAATGATTAAACTCATATCCTCTTCCTAATAATAATCAGAATTAAAAGTTAATATGAAGAATTCTTAGGCAAATATGTAAGACGACGGAATTCGGAATGGTTAAGCAGATCCTGGGATCTTTAACTAAAAGAAACATCTTATCATCTTATATAGAAAAGCTTTCATTATTTTACTCGCATGGAGATTTTTTTATTGTGTGTATTCGTATGAATTTTGAAAATTCAGTTTGTAAATTGTTTTTAATGCACATACCTTTTAAGTAAGATCAGAGAAAATATATATGTTCAAAGGTGTATGCGTCTGGTTCTCTGTCTCTGCGTTGTTACTTAAGACAATCCGATAATTATATGGATCATTCTGCTTGCTCAAATTAGTCTGAGTGTTTTTTTCATTGTCATACCTTGACATACAAACATCGGAATTATTTGCATACTTATCAATATTTCTACTACCAACATATGGATAATCTTTATGAAGAACAAAGCAGTAACTTAAATAATAGTGATTCAAAAGGAAATAACGGTTGAGAAATTACATTGCTATGCTTTACGCTCCGGCTGATGCTTGATTTCAATTCTAATTTCAGCCAGACCTCTACAGATCTAAATTTTCAGACTGAGCCCAGTTTCATCTCTATGCATCCCATATAGACTCAATACTTAGCTTTGCTTTATGACTAGCATGAGCCATCTATGTGCACAATAAAAAAGATTAGTTTGACTTAATAGTGTACGCAATTTTCAACGTATTGAAAATAAGAATTTACGATAACATTTTTTATCATAAAATGTCCCCATTTATGTAAATGAATAGGATTTTGAAATGAGTAGCTACGCATGAATAATGCCAACACTCGATTGAATGAAGTATTCTAGACCAAATTGTAATTTTTCGTTTCATGATAAATTTAAATCATATAGATCACTACAGATAATCATCATATGAACGGTCAACGTAATCGATACCGAAGTGTGAAAATAGAGAAGCGCAGCCATAGAAATATATTACAACAATGATCGCCCAATGAATATGAAAGAACGATACGATCAAGTCAGTACGAATTTCCGAATAGTTGTAAAAAACATAGCCGAATCCCAAAATAAATAGAAGTAGAATTGTCACTAAATTGAAGATGATAATATGAATTTTTTTGCAATCTGATATAAAAGAAGTTAAAGTAGATACGGCCATCTGCGTGACAAGTATGCCAAGAATATATAAATTAGTTAAACTAAGGTAATAAGGATTGATATAAACATTCAAACACCAATAAAGGCCAGCGAGAATTCCAACACTACAACGAAAAACTACTGCATAGTGATACATTAAATATTGTAGACGATATGATAAATATGCAAAACGTGGCCATCGAAGAAGACATATGTTCGATCTTACCGGCTACAATACATTTAAATATGCACAATATGAAGAATTTATGAATTTCTTACTTGATCTTCAATCCAAATACTAACGAGTATCTGCCATTCACTGTCACGAATAATTCGACATACAAATGTGTTGTTTCCTAATCGATATGAATTATTGACTACGATATTTGGCTGTTGAAGTAGAACATTTACGGTTTCCTCGAATAGAGAGACGATCGTAAAAGATGCGCTTGATAAATAATTGAACTGATCCATGAAAGGACAAATGCATTCTAAAAAACGAGTTTTTTCTACTCGAAAATGTTCTATCCGAGTAAATATCTGACAAAAATTGCTAATATTTTTCGACTCGGACGGTTTGAAAGGAAATTTAGATATAGACAACGATCGAATTTGCTTCATAGGTAACAAATGTGTTGCTGTTTGAAGAAAAAAATCTCTGATATCACCATTCAATGATAATTTATGAAGACAAGGCATAGCATTTGGCAAAATCTGCATGATGGAAAAATCGATTTGTTCATTAACTCTTAAGCATAGAGTCAAATGCCGCATGTGACTCAGGTTGATTTTTGTTCGAATGATTGTTGATAAAAGACTAACAGGCATTGTCACCTCTTTGACGTGAGTCAGACGATCAATCCCAGTAATCGGAAGAGTCTCAAGTAGAATACTGCTGATATTTTTATAAATGTACATATTATCATCATCATCATTGAGTAGTGTCGAATTAGATAGTCGATGAAATGGAAGAACGACAGCCGTATCAGCAAAATAGGGTACTGAGAAAAGTCGCTGTTGATCGTAAGCGACAAACCAGCGTTTGATGTGTATCCAAAATGAACTTCGAAAGGAATTCAGGATCTGATTGATATGATTGAGATGAAGTTTGAAATTGAAATCGAACGTAATCAAGTTCATCACCAATACTTCCCAGTGTTGTCCGTCGGCAATATCAGCATCTGCATTTCCCATTAGAACAAGATGTCGTAGAGACGGTAATTTTGACAACAGCAATTCTATTTTCTTCATCGACAGAGTAGCTATTGAATAGACTAAAATAAAAATTACTGACTAGACGATATTCTCTTACCATTTTGAGAGAAATTACGTTGATCAGCAGTCTGTAGAATGAGCCGTTTGAGTTGTGATGCAATAGGTACTGAGTTAAAGTTTATTTCCATGGTCAGCAGATGAATTTTGAGTGATCGAAGTTGTGAAGCGTCAGAAAGAATTTTCTCGAAATCATTAGAAGAACAGTTTCCTATGGTCAAGCATTGGAGATGAGAAAGGAGTATAGATTGTAAACGCTCATGACGTGTGAAATACATTGGACTGTCGCTTCGTTCATAGAAACGACCCGAATATTGATCAGTGGTAAATGATAGGGACTTCAGATGTTCAAGTTTGTGCAAATTAGCAACAATCTCTTCAAACCAGATAGTTCTGACATCAGGTAAAACTAACGTTTGTAAACGAATAAATTCTTCGATTTGAAAAATTTTAACGAAAAGTTCCATTTGACAAGCTGTAGTATCACCGTCGGATAGTATCAGAGAAATAACTTGATCGGGTCGAATTCGACGACATACTAGATCAAAATGACTCTTGAGAATATCGGTGAAGTCTATACGATAGTTCAAATATGTAATTATCGCATTGTTGAGATAAGGACTAATATTCGTTAAACTTAGAAGAATTTCATGTGCTAACATATAATTAAAAATCATATAAATTAATTCGATGGGAAATAAATCCAAGAAGCAACAAGCCATAAGCATGTTACTACGGAAAAGTGGAATACTTGTACGAATGAATTGAATGGATGAAAACAATACTCAATAAACACGTTTCTGTTCGTTTTTCTACCTCTCGTGCTGATAACTAATCGATGTTGTTGTGTTTTTCAGTACTTGAGATAAAACTTGTGTCAACATTAGTTGTATTGTCATTCTAAGTAGTTTTTGATAGTTTTAGTGCAACATACAATATCCATTTGCACTCATGAGCAATAGACATGTTGCCATCGCTCGTCAAGAATTTATGAATAAAATGAATATAGGTGGTAATTGAAGTCAAGAAATGCAAATTGATATAGCTGGTTCTTTGAAGAAATGCTCGTTGAATATTCTACAGAGTTATTCAAAACAAAAAAATTCTTCGCATGATTGAATTACTCTTAATTTTCACTCTTCTGAAAAGTTTTTATATTGGCTTAATTTCAATAATCGTGCTCTGCAATGTAATGATACTAGAGCATCTGACACCGCAATTGAGTGAATTAAAGAATACAGACGGGTTACTTCACCCGAACCTAATAATATCCCTTGGGTGAAAACGAGCCGCCGATGATCGATCTCGAACGATACAGAAAGTTTTCAAATGTTGAGAACAATAAAACTTCGGGTTCGTTTTTAGTAGTTCAATATGAATATTTTGGACTTGAATGAAGAATGGATATGTAGAAACAATCCATATAAACAAATAGACAAATTACTATCAGAATCTGGCACTAGGAGGCTGACATTAGATCCTCTATCCATTCAGTCTCTGGGAACGATTTAACTTGTTGATCTGAAGAATATCCTGATACAATGAATCACAATTAAATTACGCTTCGAACGAATCCAACATTCTAGTCTGAACTGTAATTATTTTGCCTTTGATGATTGCTCAGATTTATCGAAATCTTTATCCAAAAACATAGGACGCATGCCTGAAGATTATAATTAAGTTATGAGTTTAGTAGAGTTGTAGATGAATGAATTAGAGGAACAAAGAAACATGATTCAAACACTCACTCTCGGTTACACTCTCATTTCAGAGTAAGCTCTGCACTTGATGATTAGTTTTGAGTAGTATATTTAGGAGAAATTCGAAATCTAGGAGAATTGCGTCAAACCGCCATCTTGTATCATGTTCATTAAACGCATTTTTCATCAATGATGTTTTTTTTTGTGCCCATGCCCATGCCCGTGTCCATGCCCATGTCCATGACCATGTCCATGACCATGCCCATGACTGCCACCACTACTACTACTATTACTACGACTTCTATCATGACAAGGTTTTTGTGGGGGCTCATCTGGACCTTCACATGGCTGAGTATGTTGCGTTGCTTGAATTGCGTGAAGAACTCCAGCACAATTGCCCATCGTTCAAGAATTTGTTTGGCTGATTAAAACGACAACGAATGTAAGTAGTAAAGGAAGAAAATAACAAGAATAAAAAGAATAAATGAAGGTGTGGTAACATTTATTATATTTACTAAAGAAGAAAGCACAAAAAAATAATTTTACATCGAAATATTCTGCTTGCCATCAAACTACAGAACTGTAATCTTCATCTCAACAGTTTTAAAGAAACGTTTTTCCCTTAAAAAATATTTGAGTGATAAGAATGAATACTAGCTGTTTTATTTTCAATTAACTGAATTGATAAACAAAAAATTTTAACACAAGAAGAAACAGAATTAAATTGCAATCTGCTTATGTCTACTTCATAAACGCTCATTTCAGGTTATTGAACATCAAGTGTATCTTTTCGATAAAATTATTGAATGTACTCGCAACCACATAGTTATATTTTTTTAAATTCTTTTAAAGATTCTTAAAACTTAATGATACTCTTGATTTTTGAATATCAGTATTATAAAATGAAATCGAGAGACTTTCTGAATTCATCAATTTACTGCCAAATCTTAAACTCTCATATCGATAAATGAGTTAATTCTCATTCTCAATTTTTTTGTCAAAATTAACAATGTCCTGTGTTTTAAAAATGAATTGTAATTTAAGAGTTGATATTTGAGAGTTGAACTTTTTCATAGCACAGACTGTTAAGTAAAAAAGAGAAAAAATTTTTCAATTTTAGAGGGAGAAAATTTCGTTGATGCCATGATTTTATCAGTCATTCTCTAAAATTCTTGAGAGTGACATATCATATTTCTCTTAGTACTTTCAGTAACCAAGGCCTTTATTCCTGATCTCTGTTTTGTTCTGTATAGTGTTGTTATGAATATATGTCGGCAAGATATCATTTAATCTAAATATTATCAGTCGACAAATTTTCTTGTGTGTTTGAAGAAACCGAGTGTCAACATATAAAGAAGTTTATTATTCATTGAATTTTTATCTGACTAGATCGTATGCGAACAAAATTAAGGTTCGCGTCGTAGAATTTCGTTTTGGGCAACAAATATTAAGCGTCCATTATTCGTCCTCTTGTTGCCCGCAATACATAACTCATATCATAGAGAATACTCACGTCGTCGTGCTTTAGTGTTAACAGAGTGTGGGCGTCTCACTACAAGCAGATATTCAACGATAAGGTGTTCGTGAAGAGAAGAAAGAAAATAATAACAGTCGTTTAATATTTCTCTACTTAGATGGCCAGATTCTTTGATAAATGACAAAGCTGGATTCACTTTGACTCTAATTATCTTTGAATACTATGCAACTGCTGTGAAATCTTTGAAGAAAAGAGACGTGAAAAAAAAGTACCATAATTCTCATGTGCTTGCGATATCGCACAGATTTTTTATAAAAAAACAAGCAATACTTTAAGAGGTAAATCCCTATAATATCATAGCTTAATTAAAGTCATATAACTATATATGATGGATTATTCGTTGCTTTTCTGTAATATATTTGCTAGAATGCACAGAAACACGAACTAGTTAATTGAAAATTCCTTAGTGATGTTAATATTTTCTCTGAAATTCAAATTCATTACGATCATTTTATATATATTTATGTTTAAGAAAGTTTCGATTGTATAGTGTCGCTCGGAGAATAATTATAAAATTGAAACAATAGTTATAGATGAATACCAATAAATAAAAATCTTGCATCTGTGATTTATATTTCACAAAAGAACTAGCTTTGATACAAGGATCAATCTTGAACGAATAAGAAGAGTATTGAACATTTTCCAAAGTTATAGAGCCAAGAAACAAATTTCAAAAGAAAAAAATATGAAATACAATTAAAATTGATTAAAAATTTTTTCAGATTTTAAATGACAAGATAGAAAGTATTTGAATCCTGCTATCAAAAAACGTGCAGGTGAATATCTTACTGCACCCATGTCATTCTTCTATGCATTCAAATAAGTTATGATAAGATCATTTGATAGCAGATCCTAATTAATAGACTACATATAGATAGTTGTGCCAATTGAATAAGAAGAATTCGATCACTTTCTACGACATTGTAGCAATTTAGATTTGAGAAACATCAACGTTTTTGTTTGTTATTCTGTCATGTTTTTATTGAGATATTCCTTTTTGATAACACGAGAATTGTTTTTCGCTTGATTAACAAAAAATAATTGTACCAAAAGAATAAATATGACATCTAGCATACTCTTCCGAAACCTATCAGAAATTGATTATATATTAATGGCAACAAACGATAGCATTTTTGAATTGCGGAAACTGCTAATCATGTAAAATTTCAGCATTTGGTCGAGTGTTTGACATAACATATGTGATAATTCGCACCCCAATAGAAATTTAAAGTAATAGACTTCTGTCTTTCTTTGAAGGATTGGAAAGTGATTTAATTTTAGTAGAACATTTAGATTCAAAAAAAAATCAATTGTCTTTTCTCTTTCACAGGAAATAGTCGTTCATTTAATATTTCAATACCGTAATGTATTCTCTTGCTCTCAGATATTTCTCTTTATTCTACAAGTTATCGATAGAAACGGAAACATCAATTGATCAACTTGAAATAGACAAGAAATAAGACCGTAAATGTTGCAGTTCATTGTTAAATCTTGCTAAAACTATTGTTACATTGACATAGCTATACAACTAATTAGTAATAGATGTCTTATTGCGAAAACAATCTAGTATTTTACAATCTTCACTTGAATGATGTCGTACTTCGAAATCATTCTTTTCGTTCTTAATCAAGAGATTCCCGATAAGAGCCATGTCTTGTAGATGTACGATAGATAAAAAACATGGAAATGAGACTAGAATTTTAAGAAGTTGATGAATAAAACATCTCATAGCATTCTAATACGACTGAAATTCTTTTTGAGAAATAGTTAAGCTTGAGTTAATAAATTAAAACTAAATCACAATGATGTGGATTCTTTTCGATTCTTCATGAGCAAAGTTTGTTTTTCATAATGATCAACGAACAGATTATGCATCTGAGAACATGATGTTCTCGTGAGAGGCGTAATTAATTACTAAGAATTATCTTGATTATTGGAGAATTATCATACTCATGAGTATTTGAAAAACAAGAAAAAAAACAGTAGTTTACGGTATATTTCATGATGAAGTTTGTAGTACTTTGCATTATCAGTGACTTCTTGATTCAGAAACTTTGTCATTTAGTTTCTTTAATATTTGATTCTTGTTTTTTGTATTTCGTTTTCCTATCAATATCAACGTTTAGAAATCGAAGCAGAATTGATTTTCAGATTGGCTACATTTTAATAGACTGTTTTCAAATCTCGGATTTCATCAATTACGCACTGACTTAATGGGATATATTAGAAAGAATTCTTTTTCTCTTGAATACATGATTTTAATATGTGGTTATCAAGCATGTTCCGAAGAGTTTATATTATTCAGTTGGGCTGAATAGGACATAAACTTCATTCATTCAACTTTTATTCTCCACTAAAGCTTTCTTTTCTGAATAGTTTCTTTTATCATAGCCCTATGTAAATCTGATTGCTTGTTCACATGGCTTTTAATTAAAATTAACTAGTGAATATCTTTCGAACGATATGATACAAAAAAAAGTCTAAAAATTTCAGAGTAGACTCTGGAGGCCACGCAAAATCTATGGTAAAATTTTCAGCCAGATCAAATTTCAAAAAAAATCTTTCGAAAAACTTGGTTCATAAATAAGCAAGCCCGTGTAAAGATAAATCCTGATATAGTATCATAACTCCTGAACTCTCAGCAAGGATTTGTACAATTTGAAATCTTTTCCAAACTTTTTGTTTGATTATGAGGATAGATTTTTGGTAGTGTATCCATACTGCATCAAGTCGCTAACGCCAAATAAACCCAATTTATTTAAAAAAACTAAGCATATTCAGGGAGAATGTTAGATCGATATTTTGTAGCTTCAAGTGTCGTCTGCAATATGTACTACTTAGTTTTCGATAACAGTGTTTCAATTTGCAGATTTTTCAAACTGAAAAGCTTGCAGTGGATATTGATGTCCATTTTTGAGTGACTTCGTTAACACAAGTTTTTTTAGCAGGGTGCCTAGAGTAACTTAACACACATACAGAATAGGGAAAAATTAGTTATAGATTAATTAGCTCATCGTCCAGAGATATGAGCACTTCTTTGGATAGAGTGTTTCAGTATAATCAAAATTTATGATTAAAATTTGTATATATAATATATAAGTAATTCAATTGATACTGTTGAATTTGATCGTGAATTATTTTCTTTCTATGATAAAAATATAAAATGTACTTTGATGAATTTCAATATAGTTTATATAATTTGAAAGATAAAATAAATTCATGATAAAAAAATAGCGCTAAGTTATTTTTTCAATAATTAATGTCCATTTACCATTTTCATTGTTGTCTCATCATGATGACCTTTCCATAGTACCCGTGGTGGAATTAACTTTATATTGACACAATGTGCATATTTTTGTGATAATTTTATCAAAGATAAAATTGTTTCATTTGATAATAAAGTTGGTTGAAGACCTAACGAACGCAGATTTGTATTGATACAATTATAATAATGAACTTCTTTTTCTTGTCGTGGATTTTCTAAATGTGATATTTTACATATGAGATTTAATTGATCTTGAGATACTTTTTGTACCATTTCTGCTAGTTCTGAAATAGAAAACATTTCTGTAAATTGATTAAATACACGATATTCGCCAGGCTTTGCTGGTGTTTCACATGCAATTTCTATGCATTTCACTGTATCCCGAATGTCTATAAAAGATCTCGTTTGACCACCTGTACCATA
Organism: Rotaria macrura; assembly: GCA_900239685.1. Lineage (NCBI taxonomy): Eukaryota > Metazoa > Rotifera > Eurotatoria > Philodinida > Philodinidae > Rotaria > Rotaria macrura. Next base: position 109,839 of record OENT01000369.1, on the reverse strand, counting down.
GATTGTTAACGGATGATCGAGTGCAACTTGAACGCAAAATCGATTGAGAACAGTACCGAATATATGATCATAATCAAAACGATTGGCCAACACCGGAGATAGATTAATATCAGGAGTACTATATCCGTAGACAACACCTTGATTTAAATCTGTGGCACGTAAATTCCATGCTCGACATGCGAAATTAATTTGATCACTATCACTTACTTTTGTCAAATGATAAAATGATCCTGGTTGTTTTGGATATGGCATCCGATCCGATCTTCCATTATGTTCAATATTGATAAAACCTTCTTCGATATCAATATTCGGCGTTCCATATTCACCCATGGTACCTAATTTAACAAGATGAGTATTCGAAGAATATTCATGTAATGCCCATAAAATATTCATATTTCCCACAGTATTGTTTATATGAGTTCGAACAGCATGTTCTTGATCGATCATTGAAAATGGTGCTGATCTTTGTTGAGCAAAATTAACTAATGTATCGAATTTCGGTTCACAATTGATTACTTTACACAAATCAGAATAATTCGTAATATCAACATGAAAAAAATGAATTGTTTTTCCTGTTAGCCGATGCCATTCTTTTATGCGTTCATCAATAGTATGAATTGGTACAAGTGAATTTAAATTATGTTCACGATCCCATTCTCGACGAATAAGATTATCGATTATGGTCACATCATGATTCTGTGCTGAGAGATGAAGAGCTGATGCCCAACCACAGTAACCATCACCACCAGCTATAAGAATTTTCATCTAGAAGAAAGAATCTCGCCATTCTGGAGAAAACTATTTTAAAAATATGGACAGATGAATGGTAAAAAGAAACATTCTATATCGAATATGTCGTATTTATCGTTACTTTGTTAGAAATATTGACATGACTGATATTATTTCTAACGCCATAATTTTAATTAATGTATGATTCGATTTTCATAAATTCTCTTTACGAAGAATTCAGAAAATTCGTTATTCCTACTCAAGCGAGTACGTTTTCGTATCAATACTGTATCATACACTTCTTGAGTAATTAATCAAATAGTTCGCTACATAGATGTAGTCAAAAATTCATTTACACCATGGCTATAATAGTTAGATAGTATTTTAAATTGAACACATGTTTTCTGTTTGCACTGTTCATTATCAGTTTCGCAATTTTACATGACTTCATATAGTCATTAAATCAATTTTGAAAAAAAAAGACATTTATTAATTCTCACACGCTGTCGTCAAGACAGTCAAAAATAGAATGATGTTCAGGTTAAAAGAAGATCGGTAGGACAAAAATAAAAGAGTCTATTTCTACTGCCTTCTCTCTAGACTTATTATGATACAGTCAAACATTAGCATTTCATAGAAATAAAAATTTACAGCTATCTTATGCAACTATACTAACATCAGTTACTTACCATCAAATTTCTTACAAATAAATATTCTACTCATGAAAGAAATTGTCGAAGTGTTCGATTCATCTGAAGCAAGACATCGAACATCACAATAACATTGACAGAAAAAATACTCTTCCATAGTCCTGTTTCTTATCCGATGATACAAATAGTTATATGTATATAGTTCATATTTTCATTTTCCTATATTCATCGGTTGAACTATAATTATCTAAAAATCTATCGATTCATATATATCATAACAACTACCTAAACAGTTTCAATACTATATTTCGAATGAATATAAGTTTTTTTCTAGTATAAAGAACGGAAGGAACCCATGGTCAACACAGAATATAATGTAGCAACATTCTGGTCAAAGTCAAACACTGATGAACAAATATAGAACGCATGTAAATTTCTTCCTGAAAAAGCACAAAAATCATTGAAATACAGCGACATGTCAGATAAATCATAATGCATTAGATCGATATCTTTGTTTTTCATATAAGATATTATTTATCTGTACGATGTTGTAGACTGGCTATTTACAGGGTATCTTTATCCCATTTTCCACCGACGCAACTAGTTTTTTTTAAAGTTGTGCATACTTCATAGAGCATTTTCCCCAGGCTTCGCATATTTTTGATTTTGCCGCGTTCAACTTCATTTCTGCATATCTTAAATAATATCATACTATTCTTAATCCACACAAAGATGTGGTTTGCTTGTATAGTCATGGTCGTCCGATGAATTTTACCTACGATGCAAAAGTAATTGAACAAACGTCAGATCTTAATTCTTTTGGATACAGGAGGTATTGAAAGAAAACCTTTTCAACACAACAAAAAGGATTTTCTCCTCTTTCTAACTGTGCAAGATTTATATTTTGTTATACATTTGTAACTTTATTCAAGCAATAAATTTGCGACTTTCTATTGATTCATGAAATATACCCTCTATCGGAACAGTTGATTTGAGTTTTAGGGGTTCACTAAACAGACTTTGTACAAGCCGCACAGGCTAATTAAAATTAACTATTGTTTCATAAGATATTTTTCATGAGTCTGTAGAAAAGTCAAAATTTGATTGCCTGAGTAAGGTTAGAAATGAATACCAAATATAAATCTTACATAGTTAGTAAAAGGAAAAATTTCTCTATCTTTCGTTGAATCCAAGAGAAATAAGGTCAGCCGTTTGTTCCATTACTACTCCATCATAAGTTATTCTAATTTATATAAACGATAAATAACTGAAAGCTTGACAAAAGTTTTAATTTAATACTAGGTCTTAATAAAGCTTCTGGCTGACTTTTAAAAATAAATGAACACGAACAAATACGAATAAATATTTTGAATGATCGTCAAGTGTCAATCATATTTTCTAAGTATTCTTGCTTTCTGATCGGTATTAAAGTTTCAGCAGAGACTCACACTTACACATGCTAATTTTAAACTGTCGAAGTATCTTTGTTTTTTCAAGATCAAATATTATGAACTTGCTCATTTTGTTGGAACTATATTAGAATATGCGTATAAAAAGTACAATCCGCTTTAGTTCTTTTGTAGGACAAAGTTGAGTTTTTCTAGTTCATATAGTGTGAATCATTGAAAGCATCACTTGTTTATAGTTAATAAGGCCAACGGTATTTTGATGAACAAGCAACATGACGTAATCACATGGAGAAATCAAATTGGACCGTGTGTCTTTCTATTGAAAAAAGCGAGACGTAAAAATTACAGGTTAATTACGTTATTTTTAATAGTTTTGTTTAGCTTGCTGTATTTGTGTAAAACATCGAACGCATGTTTTTCTGATGCGGTTGGATGGAGCATCGACTACTCTATCGAACTATGTAGTTTGCATTTTATTTTATTTGGGTTTAGCCCGAAAAAATGAATTCGTTTCTAAAAGCAGTGAAAAGACTTTTTAACAGCAGCATATTAATAACTCCTGTGGCTGGATGAAAGATCGCGTTTTACATTTCACTTTTTTATCATGTCGTACGTTTTGTAAAAAGAAAAACAAAATATATCGGATGGTGCAGCGTAAAACACTCTACACTTTGCATACGACCACCTGCCTTATAATTCCATGTTTTGTTTTCCAAAACATCAAAAATTTGACTGATCCAATCTCTGCCGTGCAAACATTGATTCCGCAGAATTTTTAAAATCTTTGTTTTTAAAGTAATTGGAATAGACCTGAGTGTGTAAAAATGTAGAGCTTTTCACAATGCATCTTCCGGTATATTTTGTTTTTTAACAAAATGTATTCCATGATGCAAAAATGCAATGGAAAATGGGACCATCTATCCAGTCCCAGGTATTTTTAACATGCTGCTGTTAAAAATTCTTTTCGCTGATTTTTTAGATTAATCAATTTTTTTGGGCTAAATCTAAATGAAACAATCGGCAAGCTACATAGCTCGATAATACAGGTGCCGGTGTTTTGACAAAAAATAATTTGATATCCACTTGAATTCCTTTGACTCATCGTAATTGAGATGAAAAAATATCGATACTCTACTATTTCAGGAATACATCATGACGATATCGATGAAATATGTGCATACCTTTTACAAGAATAGCAATTGTCTTCTATAATTTATAATTATTGAGTACGATAGATAAATAATATATTACCTTGGAGAAAACTATACTGTTTGTCAACTTTTTGAAGCACACGCTCATGTACATATTTTCCTTAACAACTTATATGTAGATGCTTGTATGCGAAGTGTCATTAGAAATGAAGAAGTCTCATTTAACTGTAGGTCGAAATTTCATTGAACTTAGCTATGTGAAAAGAAATAATCTCGAATGTTGCAATTTCACATAGAATCATGAAGAACTAGCATAATACTCATACGATTATTTGCAACATTCAGTGTGTCTAGAAAATACTATTTATTTTAAAAACTTACTAAAGCATGAGAAATATTTCCTATTGAATTCTCAAATATCTTGCTGTACTAGACATGTCGCTCTATCTAACTAGAGAAACAAGACAATATTTCATACAGACCTTTCTTCTATTAAAATAGATGAGTAGTAGTGATTTGAAACAAGTAATAATTATTACGACGTGTAGATTATAAGTAATAGATATAAATAGAATCGTATTAATGAAGCGTATCGTATCGTGGTCGGCTGATTGTGACACTTCACACGAGTCCATCCTACGCATATTGTTCGACAATCTTATCATGATTATTCACAAAATATTTTCGTTAATGTGACTTTCTCCTCGTTTATTGGTCTACTAGATGTTTCTCATTGAAATAGACTGCTAATTAACTACATTTCTCAAATGTGAGTCAACAAAAGAAAAAGAAGTTATATTTTTTGATTAAAATAAAATACGTCAATCATTATTAATAGACGATGTATCGTTGATTGATAAAATCAAATATTATTAATAGATGTTCATTGTACAATTAGAAAACGAAAATATAGTTTTTTTTTATGATGTAAATGGAAAAATATGTTTATTCTCAGATTGAAAAGTTTATTGGGTATCCCCGTCGATTTTTCTCTTTTTAAAGATGATTTAGGAAATGCGAAAACAATTTCATGCCATCGATTGTGAAAACAAAAATATTTAGTTGACGTTTATACATTAGATATGAAAGTATGAGGAATTATTTTTCATTTGAAATCATATTCACTGATGATCGCCTTGAGTAACAACGAAACAAAAAGATGATACACTTCGACACGTGGGCAAAATCATTTTTCTTTTTGTCACTCGACTCTATGTCATTGAAATTTTATGACTAATCATTCTATGTGTCTAGTCAAGCATGTATAATGGAAAAGAGTCGCCTTATTTGACTGAATATTTCATGGGTAGGCCTTTTGAAATAGCGTGGCGAGTATATGGAACGAACAGTGGATACGATACTTTTCATTTCTCTTTTCAAAGATAAAACACACTCTTATCAATAGTATTCGACAACTGATTGAGTTTATACATATTATTGAAAGTACGAACTGTTAAATCTTGCGAAAGTAGCTGCATAGATATTCAAAAAAACAAATGCAGTGTAATGAATCGATGTTCGTTTATTGATTTCCGGTTATTCGAATAGTATTGAAACTGTTCACGTAATTCTTATGATGGTTTTTTCGATAGATGACTATGATATGACGAACTCGAAATACAATGAATAGATTTACAAAGAGAATATTGTTTTAGTTTTCAAGGGAGTTTGCTAAATTCGCATGTTGCACTCAAGAAAATGAAAATATTACATATATCTGAGTATCGCTATCCTCAAGTAAGTGGCATTTCAGTTCGTATCGAATACCACATAAAATACTTAAGACAATTCCGTCATCATATACCTGTCTATTGCCCAAATATATCCGTCAGCAGATCGAAAATTACTTAACATTTCATTCTATCTTATTGACAGTGATATTCGTCTATGTTTTCAATCGATAGTATTGTCCAAAGGTATTCTTTTTGAACATTATGATATTGTTCATATTGTTAGTCCAAATTTATTTCTATGTAACATAATTCTTTATTTACTTTGTAAATTAATGAATGTTCCTATTTGTACGTCTAATCACATCAACTTCTAATTCGTTTCCTCAAATGATTTATCAAAAAAAAAAACGATTCATACGAAAATTATTTTACTACACATGTATTTATTATCCAACTATATGATTGAAAATATATATTTTGCATCCTGAGAATTTCATTGATTTAAAAGTAAGTTGTAATGATTTTGAGCAGGGATGTGTCCTATCAGCAAGTATAGATGTTAATTTATGTCAATATTCGGAAAATGTCTTGAAAAATGAATTGATCTATGTTGGACGACTAGCACCGGAAAAAAACTGCAGTGTTCAAATTTCCATACCCCAGAAGAAATTTCTCTGGTACCACCGGAATCGTACCCGCAGCTATTACATAAGCACTAGGAAATTTCGGCAATTACGGTAATTTTCATAAAGTTATATTTTGAACACATCTATCTGCTCTATACGAAGAACAAGACCCTGCCCTAAAAACAAGAAAAATGTTGGAAATTTCTGAAAGTACTCGGTAATTTATAAAATTCCTCTTGTTTTTTAGGGTAGGTTCTTCTTCTTCCCATAGTGTAGATAGAAATGTTCAGAATATAGTGGTGTAGAAATTTCCTCGGTTTTTCGGTATTTCCGATGATGTTCAAATGACATGTTTCAAAGCCTTTTTGGGATCGTTGGAAATTTACTCTGACAGGGAAATTTAGTTTTTCGGAATTTTGAATACACCTCACATTAAAGACGTATGCGAAAGAAAACTAAATACAAAATATTCAATTTATTGATCCTATTGACTATGAGAATTGATGTGCATACTATCAAAATGCACATGTATTTGTATGTACAAGTTTAATTGAATCATATAGTTTGCATTATTCGACTCATTATCATGTGGACTTATACAAACCAAGAAAATTGTTTTGCCAGCAGCTAGTTAGACCAAACTAAGAATGAATAATGACTCATTCAAACTCACAGTTACCCTGATCAAAAGAATGCTACGTCTATTACTCCATAATAATTCTAAGATGATCGTCGATTGTATTACTTGCACGTAATTAACAGCAAGAGTCAATGTTTAGATTAGTCAATAACGTTCAGCCTAGACCGAACTTGTTTGTTGAACTTGTAATTCCTAATAGGAATTCGTGGACAGTACCTAATTTGTTTGAAGTCATGTATTAGAATGACCCAGGTAAATCACAAATTCGTCTACTACCTACATTTGATGATAGACACGTGTGTTGTAATAGGACAAATGGATGATTTTAAGAAATAAAATGATGAATCAATATGAAAAAGATGAATATTGATTTTAATTCCCAGACTAAATAAAAAAACAGGCAGAGTGATACATAAGAATGAATTTAGCTATCATTATTCAATGCTTTTTATCTGACTAATTGTATTTATCTTGGCAAACATATTTTTGTGGAACGGATTCCAAGCTAACTTTCATTAGTCGTGATTGAATTCCATTGACTTTGATCAGTCAACTGCTAAATCGTCGTACTATGAGCAAAGTATTGATGAAAGTGACTTATGTCTTCTTTTTTCTGTAAGATACAAAGCGGTAATTCTTTATCGGAGATTGATCTAGTTGAATGCAACTCATAACTAGTTGTCAATCTCAATAATTATCGATTATAATTGGAGTTTTTCGTTGCTGGATGACATTACTAAGCCAATATGTGTTTGGCGTAGTCAGAAGAAAAAAATTGTTGCATTCATTCTTCTTCAGTAGTTGAATCTGATTTCAATAAGACCTCGGTAATCGTGTACAACCGAATTGAAAATAGAAGGATGTATTATATCAAACATATATCTATTATCATAAACACGATTTTTAGAATAACCATAATTCATGTTGTCATCTTTCACAAGGAACTATACTACCACATAATCTATCCCGTGCTAGTTTTCTATAACGATTAGATTAGTACTAATATTGATGCTTTCATGCGATCTATATTTTCTTCTTCTTCATACGATTCCTTATTGCAACCATGTCTTCCAGTGTATTATTAATCTATGCTTGGGAATAAAAAATACCGATGAAGAGACAAGTTATATACTATTATATGAGCAGATGTCTTAAATCTGTTCACTGATTATTCAAATGCCATAAAATTGAGAACTCATTTCAGAAGAGAAAGCAGTTTCTATAGCTACTATTTGACGCAAAAAACACTTGTTCATACACCATTAGAGTATCTTGTGAAGAAATCTAGATAAATTGATTGTGCCTGCTTGAAACACGTGATTCAAATGAACAGAGTTCGCTCATTTACTTTTCTAGCTGGAAAAGTATCGTACTTTTGTGCTTCGGAAATTGCACGGCGAGCAAATGACCACCAATCTTTGAAATATGCTGACATATCTATATCGCCTGTCGTGTTAATTCCGTTCGGTAAAAGAAGTGTTTCTAGACGTGCACCATAAGATGGAATTGGACAAAATATAGCTGAATTGCCTACACGTTCTCGTATTTTTTGACGCGATTCGAATTCGTTCACAGAATCCATGAGAATATCTTCGAAAGCTAATAATGTTCTCATACGACATGTATATGAAATAGTCGTTGACGACACGGAACGCCATAAACGTGTTCTTCCATTTACAATATTAGTTAAATGACCATCTTCAAGCATATTCCATGCACAGCGATTCGAACTATCAGTTTGCTGAATAAAACAAGGATTATGACTGTTAAAAAATTCGATTGTATCAGAAATCATATCTGCTTCAAATACGTAATCGTCTTCAAGTAGAAATAGAATCGTGTCTAATTGAATATCTTCATTATATTTAATGTATTCCATCATAGATTTCCACAATGTCTGATTGTTCGTATCTGTACGAATGATATATGCCATACTTGCATATGGTTCATACACACTTCTAAGCCATTGTTCTAATCGTGTATAGGTAACATTGGTAGAGATTTCACTAAGAAATATAGTGACGCGTATTTGTTTTTGTTGTTCATTAGATAAATGTCGTAAATTTTGTGAAAGTAAATATGATGTCGCTATTTGTAAATATAATCTGTTCTGATCATCTTTTTTCGGTGTGTAATGTAATAATAGATAAACGTTTTCCAACGAAGTCGTTCGATTGGAATTGAAAACTCGATTTTTAACCTCATTGCGTTGTACGAAAGATTTACAATTGTTATAAACAACTTGTTTAACAGAATCAGATATTGGATGGAGTCGATTTTGAAATATAAGGCGTTTCACAGGTGTAGTAATGACTATTAAATGCAAGGCGTTGGAAGAATACTGTGACCAAAGTTGAAGATGAGACATGACCATAAAAACAAGACAGTTGAAGAAAACCAACGCCAATAGAGCCATTTTCATATGTATTACCTTGAAATATAATCATAAGAAATGGCAATGGTTTCAAGATTGAATTTGACGGAACGTTCTTTTAAAATGATACAAAATATACAGTTCTCTCCAGATTTTAACAAGTGTTTAACGGCAAAAACAAAATTTCTATTGCTCATATGTGCCATCATGTACACTTTAGTATAAATTCAATAGTTCATAGTGTAAACTTATAAAACGAGAGTTTATCGTCAATAAAGTATCTTTTTTCTAGATATAACTTCAAGGTCGAAAATAAAAAACAAAAACTTGATTACTTTAGTTCTGCAACTCAAGAGAGAATATTTGGAAATGTTTCTTGTTTTGTAACGTAGATGATGTCTGCATTCATCGTGCATGTTTATATCAAATATGGCATAAGCTATGCGATAGACAGAACACAGAATAATCCTGTTTGTTTTATTTTTTTGCTACAGCCAGCTTGATGAGGTTGTAGGTGGTTGTCATTCTATTGGTTTCTCTTAAAAAATTGTATCACAATGAAAAAAGTACATTTCTTTCTTCTTCAGATTGTTTCGACACCATAAAACTGAAATTCATTCAAATTATTATTCGCTCACATGCCATATTCATGTGGTCATTTTTCGAAAAAAGAAAAACTTTGCTGGATTATTTTATTGATGTAAAATATGTTCAGTTGGGCATTAAAAAGAATTCAACACCCACCGTCAAAACGAAAACTTTAGGACAATGATCCATACGAATGATAGCCAATATGAACTAAATTCATACAAAATATTGAATGCTAGATGATGATGATTTGGCAAAAGTTAGAAAATCCATTATTCCACGTACTTCTTTGTGCTTTCCGTGTTCTCAAAGAAAGATGCTGCTTTTATTGAACTTTCTGATATTCGTGTTAGAAAGTATTCACTTTTGATTTTTTTCCTCATTCTCTAGCCACTCTTCTCAGGTCATGAGAATATTTCACCCGATGTTTATCACGAGGAGTACTCGTGTATTAGAGATAAATCAAAAACAACTTAATAAATCGGCTTGTCGCTTTTGAAATGTATGTCCACCGATCACGAGAAAAAAATTAATCTAAGAGTACCAACTCCTACCCAGGTCGATTAAAACGAACACCGTTACGACGTCGTTTGCGATCGTAAACGACAAGGATACGTTGTAATTAGGGCTGTTTACGATGAAAATACGGCTCGTTACGGTGCCGTATTAACCCGTTTTAACAGGGGCAGTAATACGAACGTATTTCTCCGTATCGTAAACGGGGATGCAAACGGCCGTTAACGAAGAATTGCAGTAGCCGTATACGGATAGTATTCTCTGCTGTGTACGGCAGTAAACGATATGTTTTCCCGCAGTTTTTTTGAGACTTCGCTCGACGTCTTTTGCAACAGATAAAAATTTAATATGATCGCAATAAAATTTATTCAATAAAAATAAAATAAACGAAATTTCAATAAAAAAATATTTACAATAAAAATAAAATAAATGAAAAGTTTTAACAAATTAAATAAAAATGAGAATGTAAGTAAAAATTAAAACAAAATCTATAATTGAATAAAAATAAAAAGTAAAAGTAAAAATCGACATAAAATAAAATCTGAAATTGGATAAAAATTAACTAAAATTCAAAGAAAAGAAAATCTAAAATTAGATAAAAAATATGTAAAGTAAAAAAATTAATTTAAAATTAAGTAATATAAATAACAATAACTTCTAGTTAATGTTAGTAGACTTCATGCCCTCACATAATCTAAACGAATACAAAATGTTCAAAGAAGAGAAAGAAAGCATTCTAACTAACTGTAACCACATATATACAATGACTGGTATAGTTTATGCGCATATTACAGAGTAGGAGAGAGAGCGCTGTGATTCACGCGAAAGAGAGCGGAATGAAAATAAAACCTAAGAATAGGTACAGTTCGAACGAGAACTAAGAAAAAGGACATTAGTATCCTAGTAAAATGTGTTCTCACATGGTCTGACACCATACAGTTAATACGATTGGAATACGGGGGTTTGCGATGATCGTTACGATATCGTTTGCAATGGTTCGTAAACGATCGCCCGCCACGACCATCGTATTTCACCGTAATTGTATCGTTTACGATCGTTCTACTCGACCTGGGTGGTGACCAGAATCTGTGCTTAGTTTCCGATCGCGAGTGCCCATGAGACATTTTCCATTTAATATAAACAATATATCTACTAGTTTTTCACAAATAGTCGTGGATTGTTATCAAGTTTAGCATACCAATTTAACGCTATATTCAAAGATAATAAAATACATTCCTTTAGAGGAAGCATAGAATGAATCTGGCGATTAGATTCATTTTTTTCTTAAAAGATTAAATAACAGTTGCAGTTCGTGGAGAGCATATCAGGTCACCGGTTATTCTCCATCAACTGATAGTGTTTATCAATGCACCCAGACAGAAGTGAATCTGGCCATCAATTGCTCTCCACGAACTGAGAGTGTTATTTACTCCTTTAAGAAAGAAATGAATCTGGTCACCAGTTCTTTTGGAGAAACATTTTTCACAAAACTCGGTTCTTGACTTACTTCTTGATAAAGGATCGAATTAACTATAGTCAACATTGTCACACGTATAGCTGTGTTTTCTGTTTAAAAAAAGTCCCTAAACTAAATGGTCCCGAAATCAAAAGTCCATATTTGACCACCGCATTTGTCTTAATTATTGAATTGTCCACAACTGTTGACATATCCGTAAAGTTGATTTAGGACACCACAATTTGTGGCTAATCGGAACCTACCATGTAAACTATCTAGAAATTCGAAAATCCTTAAAAAACAAAATTTCTAAAAAAATCCCTAAACGGCGCGCTAGGTTTTCCAAAATCCTATCGCGGTGGCGGCGCGGCAGCGGCTGTTTATTTATTTTCATCGTCGCGGTGCGGCACGGCTGCGGTTGAAAGTTTCGAAAAGAAAATTTTCATTTTTGTATAGAGAAATCCATAGACTTGAGATCATTATTCTAACATAATCTGCATCATAGAATTTTTCTCGGTCAGTGTAGTCTTATATCTATCTCTTCATTTAAAACAAACACAAGTGTTAATAGAAAACGACTGAATGATGATAGTATGTCAGAGCTAGTTACTATATGTTCCTCAATATATTTGTGATTTCGTTTTACTTGATATATATGTATATCAATAGTTAATAATATGTAACCATATATTAATTTCAGGACTCTTATGACGGTCCACTAATAAATACTGGCATTTTTCAGTCCGAAGTTTCCCCTACTTGATGTGCACAATATTGCAACATTGGTAAATTTCTTTAAGAATTTTTCATACAGTGAATGAAACAATATGCTTTTTTTTTATTGATTATACTTTGTTTATATCAATCCAATGTTTGTTTCTTCTAATTAGGTCTGCGTTAATGAGTTCTTATAGAGTTGTTTAAGCCTCAGCGTTTGACAAGTTTTACGACCTTAAGCATTTCCTTGTTGGAGTTTCACATTTTACTGTGACATATGACATAAGGTACCATACTACTAGATAATTGCTATGTATACAAATAAGCACGTTACTGGTGGTGGATATCAAAAATGTGTACTTTGCTTTTCTCGTTAATTAGAAGCAAAGAAAACCGAATTCATTGAATGTGGTTAATATTGCTGCTTTCATTATTGATGATAGAAAATGATCAAAAACTGTTAGGTTTTATTAAATTTTGTAACAATTATGATACTTGTGCAAAGTATCATATGCAAATTAGATTCTTTTGAAAAATAAGTATCGTTTTATTAAGTTTTATAATAATAACTAGCATAAAAAAGTGATTAAAAATTCTCGAAATAGATAGAAATTACTTATTCCTATGTTTGTATATTTGTATTTGTATGACTATATATAAGGATACGTTCAAAGTATTCATTAATTTAAAAGAACCCTAGCGTCAGATACATCAAAGAGAAATAAATTAACTATTACTGTCAGTAACAAGAACTTGAACTCAATCCTCTTTTCTACCCCATCTTTTAACCTTGACATATTTTGTGATACTTTATATGCGAGGTAACTGGGAGACAAAAACGAACAGATAATACATATTAACTATGAGTAGAATGAAAATAAAGACAAAGAGAACAGAGGTAGTTACTGTTGACATTTAGAGAAAAACGAATGGTCTTTTTTCATTTATTAACTGTTTATGATTGGTGAAATATACAAAGAATTGTTCCCCAAACTAAATTATTATTTGATATACTCTATAGAAACTATAGTTTATTTTTGACTATCGATATTTCTTTCTATTCTACGTATAAGAAGATTATATTCTATCGTTCTTTTAATCTTACATTGAACATATTAATTATTAATATTTTTAAAAATATTTGTTGCCTTATATCTTTTGATTATTGATTGAATAATTCAAATTTAACTGCAGTTTTGATAGATTCACGTATTGTCTCAAACTTGATTACATGCAAATTTTATAATATTTATTTTCTTATATTGGGGACCAGAACGTTGTTAAGCCTACGTTTTTACATAGCGCCGCGGTAGCGGCAGAATTTATTTCTTAGTAAGCCGCGTGTGCCAATAATAAGGTCACGACCTATGTGCGTATTCTATCGATCAATATATGTTAGAACAATCGGTCACTATGTGGATAGATGTTCTGACCTCTTGACCGATAGCTACTCCCTGCTCATTCTGACCTTTACTCAGCCTTTCATCTCTTCTCTCTAACTTCCTCTCTCCTATATAAACTTGTGTTCTGTGTGAAACGCGCAGAGCTGGAGTGATGAAGTAGTGTAGTGAACACCGTGCACCGAGGATAGCGGTAACGCTACTCCTTCAGCCTCTCATAACATCATAATAAAATAAATGCTGCAGTAGTAACGAAACCTTCTATCATTTATTTCGTTACACAGCGGTGCGGTTAACTTTGATATCATCGCGTCGTGGTAGCGGCGCGTTAGCTTTCCGTTTTCATAGTGTCGCGGTCGCGGCAGCCCAGGACGAGCATTATGGCGAGCAAATACGGTCGTAAACGAACGTTTACGATAACGTATACTACCGTTTCCGATCGTTAATCGCCGTAAACCGTCGTATGTTGACGTTTTGGTATGCACCGTATCACGGCCGTATTTTTCTGCGCCGTAAACGGCTAATTACGACTGCAACACGGCCAAAAATTGTAGTATTCAGCCCATTACGGTCGTTTACGGAACATTGAAAAACGACCGTAATACGGTGCATACCAAACGGCGAAAAAATTAACGGAAACGGCCGTTTACGACCGTGCTTCTTCGACCTGGGAGACCTTCAACCGCGATGGACATCTATGGATGTAACCTACTGAAATGTAGAAGAGAATGATAGTGAGGGTTAAAATAGCTAAATGTTGAAGAAAGAGTTCGAATATAACGACGGTGGTAGCGGAGCAACAAGAATTTTCAGTATGCATGGTTTAAGGTTAGGTGCGTGGATCGAAGTGAAATTTACGGAGGATGATATTAAACCAAAATGATGAGTTCCCATCAGATAGAGTCTCCGATTAGAGTTTTCAAAAGGAAAGTTTTTCTCCTGAGCTTCACTAAGGGTTTCTCTCTGAATGCTATCATAATGTTACACTTTTTGGAACTGAATAGTAATTTACCTTGACTGTCATCGCGAATTTCAAATTTCGTTCTAAAATATGACTCTGTGTACGACTTATGATTCTTTTTATTATGTAAAACTTTTTAACATTCTGGAAAAGTTCGAAATGTTATGTCTCAAGAAGGGAGTCATAACTTCAAAAGAAATTTGAAATCTGTCATTGAAATTTTAATCAGATTAATATTCAATTCCAAAAAGTGTATCACTAACACTATTACAATGAAAATCCTTGTTTGAGGCTCAGGAGAAAACCTTTTTCTTCTTAAAACTTTAATCTGAAACTCTTCTGATAGGAACTCATGATTTTGGTTCAATATCCTCCTCCATAAAATCCACTTGGATTCCATGTTCTTGAGCTGCAATTCAGCATAATGGAAATTCTTGCTATGCCAGTAGCAAAGTATTTGTACTTGGACCCTCTCTACAGAAGGTACTCATTTTAACCATTGTTTACATTCGCTTTTACATTTCAGTAAGCCTTATCTATGCTATAGTCAAAGAATGTTCCTTGGGTCAAGCACACTTGAGGTGATCGGGAAACATTACTGTGTGTCATATGAGTTTCATTGAATTCTCTGAGTATGGTCCGATCGAGAATCTGAGCACAGAAAAGTTTGTAAATCTTCAGAGGCACTATTTCTGCTGAAAGTACGATGCTGATGTACAGGGCAGTTGCCGTCAACCTGTGAATGGCATCGTGAACTCTATAATACTTATGCCACGGTTGTAAATGTCGAGGAAGTGCTTCAAAAGATTATCTGAAAGAGCTCAGGATTTTTTTTCTTGTGCAAAGCAATATGAAGTGCAATTTTAGAACATGCTTTAAAGTGGCTTTTATTTAGGACTATTTTGCGTACCAACCGCCCCCTCATCCAGTGTTTCCAATAACAGGTGTACCAAGCAGAAGTAAAATGTACAGAACATCTGCTAATTCTGATTTACACTCTGATTTACACTTTGCTCTAAAAACCAAAATGTACTGTGTACACTTTGCAAAAAATATTTACACTTTGATTCTAGAACTTTGCCGACTGTATAAGATATTAGACTATGACCTTAGAATTATTTTTGTTGTTCAAAGTCATTTTCTTCTAACATTTTTGAACATATTGTATCAGATTTTAAAATAGTATGTCTACTTATCATTTATTTGCATGTGAACGCAAAGGGATCAGAGTGAGAGACTTAATCCAGCAAATTCCTCTTCATTTTGATCACGTTTCTATACACAACACAATGTGACTAAGACGGCGCTATGGTTAAAATGAAGAAATACACAGTTGGTTGAAAACTCCGAGAAAGCCTTAGCCAAATATTTTTCAAGCAGATGACCCGTATATCTCTTGCACAGTCCTCTTGTCCCTGCTAATTGCTTTCTTAAGTTTAGTCTATATTCATCACTGCGAAACGAACGATACTTTTGTGTTTAGATCAAAAAAATTGGCTTCAGTACGCTTTGTACACTTTATTGCCAAAAACAAAATGTAAACGTACACTTTGCTCATATAAGTAAAGTGTACATGTACATTTTGTTTTAGATTTCTATTGGAAACACTGCCCTCATCATCTTTCACTAGAACATTCAATTATTGTATAATACATCTAAAGAGAGTATAGGGAATACGGTACTGTACGCGAACTAAATATTAAATTTAGATCTTGAGAAATAAATCTAAAAAGAATATAGGAATAAAAATTAAAGTATGGGCATTGTTGTGACTACAGAATGGCAGAATACTCCCATTGCCACACCCAAATCCTCGCCCTCGTGTCAAAATATAGCCGAAGAACACGTAGACGAATTGATTGATACCTTTCGAATTATTTTTTGGCTAATGAAACACCGAATCTAATTATGTTTGATATGATTCTTTTATTCTTTATATATTACCTTTTGCTTTCGATCAATATGTTCGTTCATGTCAGTGTTTTTCTAAGTCAACATGCGTCAATGATAGTGATTATTGGTCATATGATCATATCAAATTTCTTCGACAATATTCAGAAAATTCTTTTAAATACAAGATAGGAATAAGTTACTTGCACATATTTCAAATATTCAACATTTTAAAATTTGATTTTCCCTTCATGATTATTATTTGTCGACAATGTGAATTTGCAATCGATTAAGATCAATAGAATCTACAAGAATTAATAAAGAAATGCGTATTTTCAATTACAAATGTTAAAAGTAAATCAAAAGATAAGAGTACATGAGATTCAATTCAATAATTAATACAAGTGAGATATTTGTAGATGGTTTGTTGAAAATGTTTTTGTTGACGGGAATTTTCGATCTTTCTATCGATCATTTTCTACCTTTAACTTGTTCTACGATCTTTTAGAACACTATACATGCAAATACACAATACACAAAACATAGAAATACAGAATTCATACGAATATGCAAAACATCATGATCATTGAACTACTATGCCTAGCAGTTCTTACATGTCCAAATGCATTACTCATGTTTTCATTTCTACAGTCAAAATNATTTTGACTGTAGAAATGAAAACATGAGTAATGCATTTGGACATGTAAGAACTGCTAGGCATAGTAGTTCAATGATCATGATGTTTTGCATATTCGTATGAATTCTGTATTTCTATGTTTTGTGTATTGTGTATTTGCATGTATAGTGTTCTAAAAGATCGTAGAACAAGTTAAAGGTAGAAAATGATCGATAGAAAGATCGAAAATTCCCGTCAACAAAAAAATTTTCAACAAACCATCTACAAATATCTCACTTGTATTAATTAATTACAAATGTTACTCGATTGAACAACATTTCTTTATTCAAATGATTTCTAAGTAAACTGATTAAAAATTCAACTACTCCATTGATTCTTGGACTTGATTTTATGGGAAAATCTGTTTTTAATTTTGAACATTTTTATAGAATAGATTGTATTTCCTTAGTTAATTCATCACTTGGACTTCAATCTCAAGTTCTATCTATGGCATTGAAAATCATGGTCATATTTTTGATATTATTGCAAAAATGTCGAGTCTTCTAGCATTGACTTTTCGATGTAAATAGGATAAATGGAACGATGAGAAATCGTCTTCGACTAGAGACGAAGCCATAGAATGGTCGAAAGATCGCTTACTATCAACATGGTCAAATTTTCATAAGAATAAAGGAATGTTTGAAAGTCGATTGTGGATTGCATGAAAATTTAAAACTAGGTTATTATTACGCCGCAATGTTTTCAATAATATTTAAGTTTGTTTACCTCATAGTTATGTGTTTTCATATAAACCAACATTCTTGATTTCCTCTCTCTAACAAAAAGTATATAACACACTAATTATATACATTCATATAGCTAAATAAACTTAAGATTCGACTATTTCTTTGATAAGCAAGCGACAATGATGCGGATCAGTATTCTGTTGTAAGATGAAGTCAAATGCAAGTATACTTAGTTTTTTTAATTGTCGATAGAAGACCTACGAGAAACAAAAGCTATTGGAAATCTGAAAAAGCGAAATTTTAATAATAAAAATGGAAAAAGACAACTTTTCTATAATTCACCAACAATATGGAGCTTGGATATGTAACTGGTTTCGCTTGAGATTCTTCATACTGGCCACATGTGATCAAGTTGAAGAGAGATACCAGTAGAAGTTCGAAAAAAAACTACTAATCTAACAATAAAATTGATCCGAAAAGATCGTACAGCACATACTTTTTCTTCTATTCAAGTATATAATTATTTATGAAATGAAAAAATAATAGAGTATTGTTTTTCTTTTAATTTAAACTGCGCTATGTATAAAAATATATTTCCATAAACAACAGTATATACAGATCAGCTAGCGACGTATAATTATATATATTTGTCAGTCAGTTGAGATCGACTGTAGATTTTTGTATTTAATGTCAATTGTCATTTATGATTTTTCACAAGATTGTCATTGGCAAAATTCCTGTGTATCAGCAACAGATGCCGATGTATGACTAGAGAAATGTTTGAGTAGTCATAAGAAGTCTACAGTTGGGATCTCTTCGATATTATAACTTAAAAAGATATCAGAATTAAGATTTCATGCTTTGATTCTTTGATCGTGAAAAGTAAAATGTGTAACTGCGTGTACAATGATGGCCTTCAGTCGAAATTCATCATTATAAATCCGTATTTTCATTAAAATTTTTGTACTAGTGAAATTGAACCTAATCTTATCGACTGCATCCATTCAGAATAGCTTTTATCATTGATTAAAATCCTTGTCATTAGCTAACTGTCATGGTATCAATATGTACCATTTTTTTGAATTGTATTGATATTCAAAAATTGGCTTCTAGTCATACTATTTCCATACAGGTATGCCAAGAATCTAAAACATTAGAGATCTGACTTTCGAAGCTAGGAGATAATCAAGCTGTGTATGACATCCCATGTCGAAAGGAACAGTCTCGGTACGTGTACGCCACATCGGTACGCCTCAGCTTGCGTGCAGTGCACGAACGAAGCGCGTACGATTTATGCTGAGTGTACGTTATACGTACCATGAATTACTCTCCAAGAGGAAGGATTCGTAATCAGGCAATGGCTGGATGAGGGTATATAAGCCAAGTGAAATCGTCTGATTTATCTAGTCATTTTTCTCAGTAAAAGCAGGCAATCAATTTTTTTACTAAAATTTTTTTCAATTTTTCAATAAAATTAAAAATATTATAATTGCTCTACGATTATTCCGAAACCTCAATATATTTTATTTTATTTTTTTCATTCTTCTATTCATTATTTTAGTATGCTTTGAATTTTTTTCTCGAGTATTATGAATGAAATTTTTCTTTTACTTAAATTAATTGTTAAAAATGTGAATTAATATCCAATGAATTTTCTACAAATATCCAATGTGTAGTACATAAAATTAAAATGACTTTTGTAATTATTTCGATTACAACAGAATATATTTTATATTCTTTATTTTTTATGCTGAAAAAACATTAAAATAAATATTCACTTATTTTATTTAAATTTATATAATTCGAACATATCTGATGAATAATTCCATTATTTTAATTTTACGTTTAATGTTAGAATAAGTATAATTTCGTAAATAAATACTCGGTTTATAATGAATTAAACTAAAATTCATTTGCATTTATGTGTTTCATATTTTCATACAAGATGAAATTCNAAATGTCTCTCGACTGAAAAATAATTTTTTAATATTTTTTGAACATAATTCATATTCCAATTACGCTGAATGTAATTTTCATTTTATTAGAGGAATTTTTACCAAGCTTAGCAATCGACAACAAGTTAATAGATATGACAATTATTTTTCTAATCTTTATGTTTTTATTTATTTTCTCTGAACATTAAATCTATCATTCAAAACCACTGTCTCGAAATAAAACTTAAGCTGATCTGGAAATCTATCTGAAATTTTGTTTTGTAAAACTAGATTTTTTGGGTTTTTCAATAAATTTAATATCAGTACCGAACGGGCAAAAAAAAAGATGGATACTTCTTTTCACCTGTATTGAAAAAGCTTTGATCCCAACAATTAGTTTGAGTTTCAAAAATATACCAATAGGAAAAATTACCAAAGTGCATTATTGCACTTTGCGGCACGGTCGTGGTACGCGTACTCCGCGTGACGGCGGTACGCGTACCAGTTAGTCGTCCCGTACGCGTACCGAGACTGTTCCTTTCGACATGGGTGGGATTAGAACATGACGATAGAGGGCGTTCATGCATTGAAGTAAAAACAATCTATCGATTTTTTCCTATTCGATGTTATTCGAGCAACGTAGAAGAAAAAACATCAATGCAAATGTTTAGCTTTCTTCATAATGTCGCCAAAGATTTATTGATATGAATTTTGAAAGTTTACCCAATGAAATAATACTCGAACTATTCGAATACATCGATGCTGCTCATATTCTTCATGCTTATAATGGGTTAAATATTCGATTTGACCAGCTTCTTAAAACATCATTCCAATGCTATGCTTTTGATTTTCGTTCTGTCTCTAAACAGAATTTCGATTATATTTGTCAACAACATCTTCCTTCAATTATTGATAAAGTTATATCATTGAATTTATCAGATGATGATAACACACCAAATCTTCCTGAAAATTTTCTCTCGCACAATGTTACACTTGATCAATTTATTCATTTAAAATCTATGTCACTTGAATGGATATCATCTTTCGATAGTTTGAATGAAATCATTTCACGCAGCCATCATCTCTTATTTTTAAAATATCTCAAGTTAACTGGATGTTTTCTCAAAAATCAAGAAACTAGTTTGATTGATAATATATGGAGTCTACCAAAACTAATTCATTGCTATATAGATGGTATATTACCTAAAGGAATTTATTTCTCTTTACTCTCAGTTACATCATCAGCCATTAAATATCTCACAATCAAAAATATCAAGTTTGATGTTAATAGTCTATCGAATGTTATCCTACGAACACCTTGTCTTAAACGACTTTGCTCATCAATTATGTGCAAAGAGAAAAACGAAAATTTTCAAACAATTGCTCCTTTTTTGACTAAATTAGATCTCACATTTCACGGTTCCTTAGAAACAATAGTGAATCTCTTTCAATCAATGTTTAATTTACATTATTTAACATTGAATACATCGTTTGTATTAGTCAATGGTCATCGATGGAAAAATATTCTCGTGAATTATTTACCCAATGTTAAAGTTTTTCATTTAAAAATGGACTTTAATTTCCCTCAAAACAATACCATAGAAGATAGTATCGATGAATTACTTGATACATTTCAAACAGATTTTTGGATCAGTGAACATCGATGGTTTGTTCGATGTGATTGGAATCCATTCAATCCATTCAATCATGCTATCGTCTATACACTTCCCTATGCTTTTAATGATTTTCAATTAATTAATGAATTATGTTCGAAATCAACGTGTTCAAACAAAGAAGACTATTGGTTTTATGATCATGTTGAAACTCTTCAACATGAAAGCAATGCATCATATGATGTTACATATTACCCTATTCGATTTCTAAATATTTCGCATTTAGACATAATACTTCCATTCAATTTTAATTTCCTATCGAATATTCCAACATTGCATCATTTAAGATCTCTTGATGTTACATTAATGCAAGGTGATTCAATTTATCATCAGTTACAATTTTTACTTGACAGAGCACCTCGTCTTCATTTATTAAGATTTTCTCATTTACCAGAATTAGATTGTGATTTATTTAAACTTCATAGTGTATCTATTCATCGATTAGATTTTTTTACACGAGAATCTATGCTATATAGTTGGTATTTCAATACAGCACAATGTTTTACAATAGCTAATTCCCCTTTAGGACGTCAATGCCAAACGCTTGTCATTGATTTGGAACATCGAACTAATGTCAATTATTTAATTAATAATATGAATAATCTTCAATCGTTAATATTTCAATGTAAAGATGATAAATGGAATCATAAAACATCATCATCAACGGCAAATGATGAACTTCTCCAATGGTTACATGAAAATTTATCATCAACATGCTCGATTTCAAGGAACAAAAGTCAAAGTTCAATTCTTCAAGTGTGGATTCGTTAGTAGAACAATATGAATGATCAACGACTATCCATATATATGATGTTCTACGTACAGTCTATATATTGGTTCAAGTGTAGTTTTGGGACAATTTTGACGATTATTTCTTTTAACACTTTAATAACTAAAAAGTTATAACTATTGAAGATTTGTCGATACATATTCAATCTGAAAGATTATTTTTAGAATAGATACGAATTCTATCTCGTTCAATAAAGAATAAATCTGTTCCTCATCGAATACTAGCACTTGACATGAGTGAGTCAACGTACTCGGATACATATTAAATCAATTTATAGAGTAGACTCATCAGCAACTAAGTGGTCGATTACTTATAAATTACTTTTTAATTGAAACACACTCTATTCATGCGTTTTATTACCGATCATATATGAAAATATAAGGAGCTAGAAAAAGTGCATCGTCCACAAAGAGGAGTGTTTCACTTGATACTGAGACGTCGTATAAAATATCTGAATGAGACAATTATTTATCAACATGAGAGAATCTTTTTTCTCATAAAAGATATGAGCACAATTCATATCAGATTAAAATTTGAAACACAATGTTGGTGGTGTACCAGTGTACGTATATTGTTATTTTCGATAATTCATGACATTCATCATTTTTTTCACAGCTAATGTATTCTAATTCGATTCTAGAAAAATAATCCCACTTTTGTGTATGAAAACGTTTCTCACGGCCTAAAACTGGGCACGAAAATTTTAGTAACGCTTCGTGATGGAGACAAAGCCTGTCGTTGTCCATCTGTTAGAGACAGGATCTAGATACTGAGTACTATCATTCAAAATCCTATGTACTAAGTAATGTTAGAAAGTAAGAGTATATTTACTTTTACTATCCCACTGTATTTGATACAGGTGTACTTGAACACCGTTGCCAATTGATTCTCTTGCTTTTCTGCTCATGAATATTTGTGCAAATGTTACATGAAGAAATATGGCTGAGAAATCCAATATGTTGTGTGGCAAATTCATCTCTCTTGAGTTAGAACTGTTTCGCAACTCAGTTGCCCATCGACTAGCCAATAGTATCATCTGATATGCCTCTAGCAATCTAAAGTATGCAATGAACATTCATACAGGTGCTAATAACATTCTCAGATGTGAATTTTTCAGTGTAGACATATGTTTATATGATTATTCTCCAACGAGACTGTCACTTATAACCCTAGTGAAGAAATTCGACTCATGTAAAGTCTCTCAGGGCAATTGTTAAGTAAAAAGAACTCTTGTGGGGAGGGCATTGAAAACTTCTACCATGAATACTCCTTTCAGATAGTGTTTGAACAAAAGTAGAGAGAACAACAGCATAGCATGAGAAATGAATCATCCGTAATTATATACTCACTGATATACTTGCTCGATCCACATTGTTCAATTCATCATTTCTCGAGCGACGATCATATTCGTTCACAGAATAACCTTGAATATACACCGTATAAGACAGCTTATTTTCTACTATTTATACTGAATTTAACTAAAGATTAATGTTCTAGAATAAACGAAACTGTCTCAGGATTTGGTCTAATTACTGATAATTTCGTATAGTATTCTGACTAGATAGGGTTTCACGTTTGATCGCATCTTGATACACTCTTAGAATATTTGAAACTAGAAAAACATACCTACTTATTGTTAAGAATTAAGTCTAATAAATGATTTGATTTTAGTTGATCAGACCTCTGGTGACATTGAGCATTCTGTAGCAAGCCTAAGAATTCTCGCAGGCGATTTGCTATCATGTCTTGATGAAACCGATTCCATTTATTTAGCTGCTTCTTCACTTTTTTATTTTTTTTTACTGCAGAAATATGCTTGAATGCATATACTATTGGGAACTTAGCACTATAATACGAGTTTTAAAGTAACGAAAAACATGCAGATTGCAAGTGAATTCATTTGACTAAGTTTTCAATGTTTCCTAATATAGTTGAGGAAGTTTCGCTAAAGAAATTAAAAAAATATAAACCACATGAAAAGGAATTCATACATAGTCTGCTGTTTTTGAAGGCCGCGTCAATTAATTGAATGGTACCAAATTTCTAGATTAATAATACTTTTAATCTCTAGCACTGTGGTTAGATAGTTTAGTTGATGAAAGTTATTATTTTCTGCCATTTATGTGCTAATAAACATATGTAGCTAAAAGAAGTTTCCAGATAGATTTACATGGGGTTTCGTTGGTCCCTGAAATTCTATTACAACTGATGATTAATACACTGAACAGTATTCAATGATTAGATACAAACTCTATTTATTACTTGATAAAGTCTTCGTTCATATGAAAATTTCGATTTGAATATCTTGCTACAACAATAATAGCGATCGACTACTATGTTTAGAAAGTTTCTAGTTTCTTGCATAGCTTTACTATTAGTGATGAATATTTCTATTGTTATCAGCGAAGTAAAACAACATTCATAGATAAGCAATAAAATTTACTGATTCTTCATGTTATCAAAAAACAACACGAATGCTTTTCATTTACACACACCTCTCTCGTCGTACTTTGCCTAGAAAAAATGCTTCATGCATTTGTATATTTATCAAAATTGCTTATATGACATGTCCTGTTTCATTCACATTAGTCGAGAACTAGCGAGCATGCAGGACACCAACAATAATTCTCATAAGATTATACTCATTTTAAACGGCAAACTTTTTATGGGATATAATTTTATTTTTATTTCAATCATAAATCTAAAATTGATATTATCATATACAGAAAAAAGAAATATTTTATTCATCGTGTATGAAGCATCGTTGATCATTCCTTAGAAAATCTCAATAGTGAACATTATAAGAAGTAACGAAAGTTTGATTAAACCTAAAGATATTCGTTGTTTACAACCATTGTTATAACCTAAAAATCGATTGTAATCAAATGAAACATGATTTCTATCACGAATCTTCTGAGTAGCATCAAGCCCATTACAACCTTGTGATCGACAACGAATAAACCAATTTGATGTACGTGTTCGATCGTTCATGTTAAAAAGAACTTGCTCGCCTAAGTGTTCTGTATAAACATTATCACGAAAACAAATGGCACACATCATATCTGTTCTAGTTTCACTCGTTAAAATTGTTGAACATTGTTTACAAGTTTTAGGATCAATACCACTAGTTACATTACAAATATTACCCGTTTTATTTGTATAAAGCAGACAACTACTACCATCAAATGGATCATCGGGTATCAGCAGAGGTTCAAGTTCTATTAATGAACTATTTAAAAACAACGATTCTAATAAACGTTTGAATATTGATACATCATTGCATCGATCAGTAGTACAAAAATAATGTAACGAATGTTCTATTTGTCTTGTTACTCCAATTCCTGATAGAACAGTCTCAACAAGCAATGTATGTTCTAATTTTGACGATGATCGATCATCGGCTAAAATATTAACTCCAGTCATGTTCGTTGTTAAATACCATCGAATATCAATGCTGCATGCTGTTTGATTAACTTTAAATTGACAATTGTTAATTTCTGACGGAATTTTATCATGTGTTATAATATAATTGTATTTTTCGGGCACGAATGAGCAATCATAACAAGATATTGTACAAGATACTGAATAGATAAATAAAAGTAGAAGTATCGTATACAATAGCATCGTTGTTATACTATTTTTGTTGAATATGATAAGTTAAAAAAATGAAGTTTGTTTTTGTGTATTTGATTTATTCAGTTATATAATAGAGATAACGACGACAATATGTTTTTTTAGGAGAATATCAAACGAGTACTTTCGGGAATAACGATGGCTTTTATATGGAATGATTCACATGTATATTGATACGATACATAAATTAAAAATTTACGATAAAAGTTGAATGATGTTGACAGATTCAACAGAAATAATGAAAATTAATTAATTTAGATTATCACTTACAGCGACTATATTCTCTATATATAGAGATAAGAAATTTACGTATCTTGTCTCTCGTTTATATTAGGTGACCTGAATGTTCTTTTTATCGCTTATCTAAGAGAGTTCGCAAATTTTTGTTTTCTTTTCATGAAACTTGTAAGCTATTCTTGGGTTTTTATCATAGATTTGGTATGAACACATGAGATCTCAAAAGTGAATGGATAAGTTAGATATTGCTCGACATAAGAAGCAGATACAGACAAAATATAGATGAAGCATACCGTCAATTCACTCTTCATGAATACATGCATACGATTTATTGAAACTCTGAATAACAGCGAGCAATCGTCTGCTAAAATCATTTGTTACTAATTCAGACTAACATTTCGAAATATCGTTTGCATGGCAGAGAAGCAAGGTTAATAGGCCTTCTTCCCCATATGTGCTTTGCTCAGATTGACAATAACACTTTGTTTTAGGAGTCCATATTTGAACTTCCAGTTGTTTTTAGAATGCTTCAAGTAGCTATTTGAATAATCCAATGTTAAACTTAAATTTTAAATATATTGAAAGAAGCTATAGTTACGCTCTTGGTAGCTTCCAGACGATTGAGGTAAAAAACTGAAAACACAAATAAGATTTTTCTGAAATTGGAATACTTGAAAAAATCCGTAATTTATTTGAAAATTTCTTTTAATTGAATCAACTTCTTAAAGTCTTACACTACTGAAAATTAATGTAAGTTAGTCTAACTAGAGAAACTTCGGGATAGTTTAAGTAATGGGAGAAAACAATTCTCGAATTTATCAAAAGAGTTCATCGTGTCAGGCCTTGACTTGTAGTTTTTTGATGATATTCAAAAGTAACCAATTTTTGTGTCCTAATTCGACTGCACACAGGATTCAATCATTACACTAAACATCACATGTTTCACACGTCAGCTCAAACAACGTGATGGCACAGTGTAATTATACTTCAATATGTTTAAAACAATATTCATTTGTCGTAACATCGATTATACCATATACATGTACATATTCATTCTCGATATGCATTTCATTTCAAAACGTTCCATTACTATTTCAGCAAACTTTTCAGATGAATCATAAAAGTATGTTGACAATAGAATTCAAACCGTAGTGACATGCAATCGTAAAAGTATATGGTGGAAAGATTTTCATCTTTATATTGTAGATAAATGTCATATCGCTCAATACTGTCAACGGGTGCCGCATGTTGATCATATAGATCTTCGATTGTTACATTTCGTTCACATTATTCGATCAAAGTATGTTGTTCTACGAGATTAGAGAGGAAATTGTTTAAAATTTATCGAAATTGCACTGACTCTTATGTATCCCTTTATCTGATACAGTATGGTATTAATTCATGTGGTGCAAGGTAGGTCTGTCATTTATGCGGCCCGTTTATTGGAAAAGGGAGCGCTGACACCCATAGTGTCAGGGTATTAATCGCGTGTTTGCTTCGATATAAATATAAACTATCATACGGTGTATTTCCATGAATTTCCTATGTTTGATAAAGACTTCATCGATGAATACTACCAAGTATGATGATAATATTCAAGTACAGTGTTATGAATAAGAGCATTGTGAGGCAGAATTCGACGACCATGAGAAGCTTCATCAGTGTTTCCATTAATTGTTGTCTTATTTCGATTTTCTTTATTCAACAGACACTCTTCATGCACATTACACTGTAATTTATGATGAATAGAGAAGAGCTCGTTATGCATGATAACGAATGAAAATAAGAAAAAAAGTGTGTGAGAGAGAGAGAGAAAGGCAGAAAAAAAGATGTGATAGTATAAAAAAACACAAGCTCGTTTTGAGATATTTGAAACAATTCAAATCCTTTTCATTGTATTCTTGCAAATGTGGGGGAAGGCATACTTGACACTCCTTTACCAAGAAAGAGTTTGTGTGTGGCTGCACTTACACAGATCAATTTAATGAGTTTGGGAGATGAAAATTGAAGCTTATTTGAGTTCTACAATGACTACTTAGCTAGTCATCGCCTGGCACACAAGATACAAGAAATTTCTTCATCCTATCAAAGGTTGTATGAGAAAGAAAGCGAACTGCCTCAACAAACAGTTTTTCAGCTTTGACATAAGTTTGATACCCATCTCTCAAACGAATCTACATAGATATAGTCCATGAACAACCTAGGTTACGTCAGGTTCAAATACGATTTTTTACGGCTCATACGTCGATAAAGCTGTTCGAACAAAATTTTCATTTTTTTTAAGTAGTTCGTTGGCGATCTCTGTCATTTGGTGAAATAGATTTCTAGATAAATTACAATAACGAAGAATAATGAAAAACACCTGTTTGTCTTCCACCGGGTAACCTCGTACAAAAAGTAATTCATGTTCATGGAACGATTCGTCTAGATAATTCTTCCAAGAAAAGCTTGATAATCTCTATCCAACTGCTGCCTTGACCGTAGATCTGTTACAACAAACGTACTCTATGTTGTAAATGCTATTTGACGATTTTTATTCAATGGTGAAAATCGTATTGCAGTAGGGTGCTTGGTGACCAGGTTACGTTTTAATGATTGGTCCAATTCAATGAAGTCTATTACATGGTTGCACAAGTGATGATCCCTGGTAAAGTTGTACTTAGAAGACCAATTACTTTTACTGAAACAGTCTCTCAAGAGAATAGATCTGAAAAATCCTAAAATGATCCTTTAGCATGCTGTATAGTAAGTATGGGCATCATTACGGGTCTTATATCTCCAGCAAAAAGGTTAGTATGAAAAAGTAGTTTTTCCCGTTAAATAAAGATTATCAGGTTATATGCTTGGAAGAGTTTTGTCGACGAATCGACCCAAAAATAACCTTGTGTTCGAGACTACCCAATGGAAGATAAACCGGTATTTCTTATTTATCTCTGTTATTGTAGTGTGTATCGAGAAAACGTTTTTCGCCATGTGATAGAGCTCGTTGAAAGCCACTTGGAAAATATGAAAGTTTTATTGAAACAACTTTTCTAGTGAATCAGCCGTAAAATAATCGTGTCGGTAAGTAACATAAGTACGTGCCAAAACATCTGTTGTTTATTATTAAATGGATACTTTGTTTTTCTTGTAAGATGACAAATAGAATTTTTACTCAGTCGACAGCAATGATCGCTAATCAATACTGAAGAATCCCGCTGTTCTACCATGATTAATCCTAAATGTAAACAAACTACAGTAATGCAATTTTTCACTGCCGATAGCAAATTTCCTGACTTTTTCTATCATCATTTTGAAGCTTTCTATTTGATAGAATGCCAACTGCAGAGATCGAATAGCATCATCCTCTATTTACTAGCATTAGAAAGTACCCGACGTCATTCTTTTCATGCAAATCCGCAAACTTATCGTTTGATCATGCGTATTGTAACTTGATATTTCATTTTTGTTCATCCATTTTCTTCAAGTTAACAATTATCGTTTGAATAAAACAAAACAATATATTCATAGTTACCGTGAAATAATAATGAAAGACGATCGGAGGCTTAAAACAAAGAATAAATGTGAAAAGCGAAAAACAGGAATCGAAAAGTGCACTTTTATAATAATATTATATAACAGTGGTGACTGAAGCATCTATGTCCTTTTCCTACATTGAAGAAAAAGTAAGGAAATATAGATAGACGAATCTATAGACAAATTTGTTTTCGTCTTATAAGTTGACAAAAAGCATTAATTAATCTATACAGACAAAAGAATAAGCATCCATGGATCACCTCATGTATATTAATCCGATAGACAAAATTTATTTATTATGGAAACCTATCGTCAGATAATTTTGGTCTTTCGTTTAAACTATATCCATCATCTATTGATATACTTTCTAACTCACGAAGAGACAAAGAACGACACACGTGCAAGTCAACTTGATAATGATGGTAAGACGTATCCGTGCATTTCGCTTTCAAAACTCATCACTTTTCGTATTACACAACATTAATACGGATGACAATAAAATAATCATGAAAGGTTTCTCTAGATACTAATTATATGAATGTGGTTTCATTTTTTTCGAAATTCTTTCAGCTAATAAAAAGTATTAAAATAATGGGAGAAAAGTAATACTTTATTCAAAGAAAAATTAATTTGAATTCGACAACTTTTGAATTTATAATTATCGAACAAATATGAAATAACCATTTTTCTGGATGAACTATGACCTGTCGTTTTTTAACATAGTCTAGAAAATCTATTGACATTCACAGATGAAAAAAGTCAGTAGGATGTGCGTTCATAGACGGATAGGATTCAAAGTAAATCATACAACATATTCTGCCAGTTGCTAAAGTTGCCAATGATCCAGTGCTTTTTAACATGGATGTAAGTGTTTGAATGATTGAAAAGTTAGAGGCATAGGCTAAGTATACTTCACAATTAGAAAAAAAGAATGAAGGAAATGTGTACACTATAGTGAATGGTGTAAGTTTGCACTCGGAATACAATGAGAGAGAGTGAAAAGGATTGCGATTACTCTACAATAAAATCTGGTCAATGAGTATCCATTTATAATTAGATGTCACGAAGAAGACAACTACTGAATATGATTATAAGACATTATCTCAAAATAAAAGATAATTTTGAAAATATAGAGTGCGTATGTTTGTGTATGCTGCTCTTTTTGCTGTGAGTGTGAAGTGTCTGCTGTTATAGGGTATGAAAACACAAGAGTTGTTCGGTACTCTTATGCAAAACTCAGCCTGTCTTGAATTATTAGTCTCAATTTGACTCTATGTGTGTTGTGTATATGAGTCATTAAGGGTGTAAACAAGAGACATCTAGGCCCATTCCTATGTACGCCACTGTGGGAATAGACTAAAAGATTCACCTCCATACGGGTATGATTGTTATAAATTTAGTTTATTGGAAGATTTACAACAGTTATTGGTTGTTTTTGTTGTGTGTAGATACAATCTCTTTTAATTCCTTCATGATTTTTGATGAAGCAGCTCTTGCTGGCAATTCAATGTATTTTTCACGTTCGTTAGTATGCTTTTTCTCACTGAATTTAATTCCTTCGACTTGCTGCTGAATTTGTGCTCCAGTGATAGGTAATTTATAGAGAGTAGTAACCAGTTCAAAAACTTCATCAGGCCTCAGAACATCTGTCATATCTCCGGATTGCTTTTGATCATTTACTATTTTTTTAAATAGCTTTGTATTCTCTGTATATTCAGTCACCATGTTTTTTAAAGCAGTAATAACATCGGCATTACTGACTCCGTCACTCTGTTTCATTTGTTCTTCACGAATAAAGTACTGAAGATATTCCACAATATCATTATTTATTGGCACAATAGCATTTGCATGAAGAAATATTGCTAACTTTTTATAAACTTCTTTAATTTTTGTTGCTTCTCCTCGTAAATTGGTTAAACGTTGATCAATGTCATTCAAAGTCATAAGCACCCGTTTTGTTTTGTGCTCATAAGTGATATGCTTATGTTGTAACCAGTGACATCGACATACTCTACAGAAACCTAAATAAACAAAATAGAAGTTATATAAATAAATCATAAAAGAATTTTCAAATTAATCGAAATAAAATTTCGTTTTCTTATAAGTCAATTCGTCTTATTTATTTCCTTTTCTTTTTCTTGATGAACGAAGTGTCTTAACAAAACACCCAAGTCACTCTAGGTTACTTACGATTTTAATCAATAACGTAAAAGCCAGTGATTTCATGAAAACAAAGCATCTCTTAATGAATAGAAATTTAGAATTCAATTGTGTATCTATTTCGAGTTGTCGATTATCATTTGGTATCGCTAGATACGGTGGTAAGATAGGAAAAACGGTGATTTTTTGCTTCTTCTTTTACATTTCGTTGAATGATGACTACTGGAGATTTCGCAGTTGTTCCTATCGAAAGATATTTAAACCATTTACAACAGTTTTTCTTATACTGTTGTATCTATGATAGATTTAGCGATGACATCGTTCGTCGATATTCTATTCTATTTGTGTAATTTGATAACATATTACAAGATGAAGAACTACGACAATGAACTCAAGCTCCGGAGATCAAAAACGTTGAACCAAGAATCATTGTAAGATAATCATTTCCTCTTTTTGAATTATTTACATGAGATTTCTGTCTTCTATTCTTGTACGAGAACAATGTTGAATGTCGTGCACAGATGAAAACTGAGTTTTTCCGTGAGATAGTACGCTATTCTTAAAAAAACATTTTATAGTTTAGGTACTTGAAAAATGCATATTTGATTGAACTATGTTCAAAAGAATAGTATGACGATGGGAAAATATTATATAACGAAAAATCTAATTTTCTTCAACCAATATTACCTATAATGCGTACGTTTCTTTTAGAACTAGAAGATTTTTCATTAGTTCAGAGTAAAAACAATTCGGCTTTAATAAATTAGAGAAATTCAGAAAAATACATGTCCAAACAAAATCAAGGATTTATAGTTGTAAGGTGAGCAACTGGATGAATTAAAAATAATTATTCATATCTGTAGAACTCAATGAAATAAAGCTCTAGCCATAATTGAAGTTCTGCTTTTTTTTGTGTCGAACAGGAAAACTTCTAAGGGTCTCTTCTATTAAGACCAATCTGTTTTCATAATTCCTAATTAAAACGGCTTTATCGAAAAACAAAAACATTGTTTAAAATCAATGTGTGATTCAGTGAATATTAGAACGTCAAAAATATTTCTAAGGTTTCCAACTGCGCATTCTAAACACCCACGTGTATTTTATTGTAAATATTCTAAACAAACATCTGAATTTTGGAAAAATGGATTAAGTAACCATTGAATCTTCTACTATGTCTGACTCGTTGTTGGTCTTGAAAAAAAGTCTTCTATGTCGGCTGGGATTCTGTAGATAACACAAATAAGGTAATTTTCATGTGCCACACAGGAAGTCAATAAATATAAGATATTGCAAACTTAAGCGTTTTCATCATGACATAAATTATAGACGAGTAAGTATAAATAACGTCGTATAGTATACCATACCAATATTGTAATTTTTGAAACAAGCATGCTTACTTATAAAGTATACAGAATGAATCCATCTAGACGTGGAAACTCATACGATTAGATGCTTTTATTCCCTCGTGAAGGAAAAGTCTTGATAAAACAGTAATCTGTCCTCTCGCGTTCTTTATGCCGCTGTGTCAGGTCATGATACGTAGTTATTTTTTGCAACTAATAATATAGCAGAAAATAAAAAACTGTTTTCCTATCAAAGCGTCGCAGGACACCATCCAGTTCTGAAAGATGTTGATGATAAATTATTTTCTTATCATATACATTCATTAACAGAGACGAGATTGCGAATATTTACATTGTCATATCCTAGTTGGAATATCTATATTTTTACTCGACTGGTGATATTCTATCTTGTAGGATGAGCTACGGTAAACATTCCTACTTTCACTAGTCTTCCATCCATGGTTTTCTTCGAATAATCTATTTTATTTCTCTTATTGATTTGTAAGATGCGTTGAACAGATGAATATTAAAAGAACAAGGGTTCGAACTTTTTACCTGATCTAGGACTGATTGCTTCACAATTTTGTAATTTCTCATTACATAGTGTTTCTTGTTTGACGCCTTCCAAATAACATTGGTCATGACATATACGTATATATTCGATTTGTTTTTCATTGTTAACATCAATCGTTCGACAACACTTATCATCCATGCATACTGTTCGTGGCTTCATTAGTCTGATAACTTCAGCGATATTCTGTGGTATTCCTTGTGATGCAAGTTGAGGATTTTCCAACACTTTCTTTTTATGGTCTTTAGCAAGTTGAATATTTTGTTCAATAAGTTTTGATGTTTCAGCTATTGGACGTGGCAGTGTCCTAACAAGTTGTTCAGCTTCATTTAGCGAAAGAATAATAGATACTGACTTAGACGATCTTGTAATCAGATGTGTCACAAGACGGCAATACTCTGCGACGGAATGTTCCCAACTTCTAATATAGCTTCGTGTCTGTTCGTCATCCAAGGTGATACCATTTTTACGCAATGCTAGGTAACGAAACGCTTCGTTATCAAATAAAAATGAGTTTTTCTTTGAATATGGTACTTCAACTCCGTAGTCCTCCTTATGTTGGTTCAATACAACTTGAAGAATTTTTGTTGTACTACCTGGAGTAAAATGCGTTGCTCGTGCATTTGTATAGATGAAAATGATATTGTCCTTTGAATCAAGAGGCAAATGTCGAAGAAGTTCATTGATACAGAATCGAAATGATATACTTAAACGTTCTTCATTTGGTTTCAGTAATATACACAATCCATTCAAATGTTTAAATTGAGCAATATAAGATAATATTTCGGCAAAATTTTTATTATCTTGTTCTGGCCCTCTAGTATCGCCGACACCTGGGGTATCGATGATTCGTAGATTTCGATCACCAATAGGAAAAATAAAACTTCGGCAAAGCTGCGTACTTGATTGACCCAAATGACTGAATTTCTCATATTCGTCTTGCTTGCCAATAGTGATTGGTATCTCGTTAAACGATTCTGGTGAGGTATAATAAAATGAAGAAGGAATGATG
The DNA here is from genome assembly GCA_900239685.1 of Rotaria macrura. Taxonomy (NCBI): domain Eukaryota; kingdom Metazoa; phylum Rotifera; class Eurotatoria; order Philodinida; family Philodinidae; genus Rotaria; species Rotaria macrura. The sequence goes on along the minus strand of OENT01000369.1, from coordinate 74,828 downwards.
ACTTGCATTTCATTTTCGACTGCTTGTAAAAGAGTGTCACTGACAAGATAATTTGCAAGAGCATTAATAAATGTTGTTTTACCAAATCCTGTTTGTCCCAATAACAGCATGTTTATCTCTCGATCTTCAGGGCAATTTGGATTCTGCTTAAAATCAGATTTCTCCTGTTTTACAGCCTTTTTTGCCATTTTAATTGATCAATACTATTTTATTTTAAAAATACTAGAATGAAAGAATTCTCATGAAGAATATCGTTGAAAGTGACACAACTATGTAGTAACTGAAGAAAGATACGTATTCGAAGAAACACAATGCATTTTTTCCTTACATGCACGTCTTTATGAAAAGAAGCAAAAGGTTCGTAAAAATATTAGCCAAGCATAGTTTCTTTCGTGTTCTGTTCTTCGTAATCTATGTATGGTTGCATAATGGAAGTAACAGAACACACAATTTTTTGGATAGGAGAAAAGGTGGCGTGTGCAGAAATATAAAAGGCTTCATTTAACAACCAGTCATCTCTTGATGACGTTTTCAACCATGTGCAAGCATAGATGATGGAAGAGAAAAAAAAGTTTTTTTTTTCCAAGAGACTTTTTAAGAGAAAGCCCATGAAAAAACCAAGGAACAGAAGATGCGTGAGTGTTTGCATTGGTTGTCTATAGTCGTTTAACTGCAATCACTGTGATCCATGTCCAGATTCGAAATACTAATTAGTACTTCTAGCAGTTGAGACAAGCGAATATATTTACTCTCACTTCAATGATATTTTATTCTTTTACTTACCGGTCTTTTACAAGCTTAAATAAAAACAGCTATAACGATGATTGTATGATGGATCACACTAGAAAGCAATTTTAATGGTTGGTATTCTATAGTTTAGATTCCAATTATTTGTATGATTATTTCACGACGACTATTAGTGGAAAAAAGGTTGGGTTAAGAGTAATTTACATGCAAATAAATACAGGATATGGATCTGCCCACTATCCATGGTCTGGAAGAAAAACCATGGGCTAAGAGAAGCAGTGTTTTTAAGTCATAAATTTAATCAATGAATTTTACTCAAAATCATTATATTGAATCCAAGTTTCAGTGCATTGAAGATGAATCGGATGCAAATTCATTAAGATCCTTGAATTGAAAAAGAAATACGATGGTTTTCTGTACGATTCCTATGTAGAGTAAAGATGTCAAAACATAGTTTATGGATGCTACGTTAGTGAAGTTGACGATAGAATCGAGTAAAGAAATTCATTGCATTGTTAACTTTGTCAAAAAACAATTGGTAAAGAGAACAAAATTACGTTGATCTCAAATGTATTTTTATATGCAACAAATTGTATCACATACATAGGATTTCAATGAGCTACATTTAAAATTATCGAAAAGAAAGAAATCTATGGCTTTGACGTATAAAATTCCTGCAAGAAAACTTAACAATATTCGAATGAGTTTGTGTGCATTTAATTACATGGATTTCAGAGTTATCAGCGACTATGTTTGCCCAAAATCGTAGTTGTTTTTATTTCTTCCATCTTTTTGAACAGAGAATGCGCGATAATGAATAGTTAAAAGAAAAAATATGAGACTTTCATTTTCTATAATACACACATGCAAATATGCCTTTGAATTTTAGAATATCATATGATTATGATAGAAAATAGGTTAAATCGACGTGACTACTTTCTTTTCATTCTTTCTATTTACTCAGAAAAATAGATTAATAAACCATCGTAGAATAGCAACCTTCATTTACTTTTGTTAGTAGGTTTTTTCCAACCTTCATGATAGAAAGGAAAGTCAATAATGTGATAACACATGTAATTTTGACTCAGCATGTGTTGTGATTCATACTTTGATTGCGCATTATATATACTAATACAGTTTATTTTCAAATGCACTTCTCTGATGACACAGTCAATAGACACCGTTGTGAAAATCAATTATAATCAGGATACTATATTGAAATCTTTTTTAATCGTTTGAAATCAACAGTTTAAACAATATTCATGTCGAAGACAATTGAAATAACTACATCCAGATGGAATAGACTTCTGTTCTATACAAAATAAAACTGATCGAATATGATAAGAAAAAAGAATGTAGTTAAAGCCACAAACGTAACTATAGTATTCGATAAAGTTCTTTTATTGATTAAGTTAGCAATACAAGCAATGTCTATATGAGAATAGATATAAAGGATGGAATAATAGTTATGTACACCTTTGTAAGATAGGGTTTTTGCTCATCTTTTATTTCTTCTACGTGATCCACGAGAAAACGAACACCAGGTCGTAGAAGAACTTCTTTTTCATCTCCATAATATGATAAAAATCCCAAATATATGAATTGGTCGTTTGTTGTACGTGGATCCAATTGTATTTCATACAAAATATTGTTACTGAATGTTTTCGCTACATCTTCTTCAACCGATGTTGATACAAACGATAGCCATTTAAAATATTTTTCTTTTTTAGCAGCCGCTTCACGATATTCATTTATTTTTTCTTTTGTTGCCGTATCACCGCGATAGACGATCAATGGTGATGAATCCATTGAATTACGTTTTCGATGATGCATTGAATAACTTCTCGGTGTTTGGCGTCCAATGTAGCTATAAACGAGGAATGCATACGGCCCAAGTGTGCTCAATTTACTGCTATCATTTTCTCTTAAAGTTTGATTGACAATACGAAATAGAAAACTTCCTTTCGTATATAATTTAGTGCAGGCCTCTTGGAGTTTTTTTATTTGTTTCTTCTGAGATTTTTTTTCATGTTGAATTCTAACCACATGGAGAAAGTTAACGATTTCCTTTAAGCTTACTTCAGAATTTAGTACACCTTCTCTGACTATCCCATTGACCAAGGCATCGAATATTCCATCAAATGTTATTTTTAATCGACCATTGGTAAATGACAAAAACCATGCCATGACGAATGGCGATCCATCGTCCTGAACATCAGTAGTGGTATTCTGGGGCTTTCCAGAATCAAGACAGAAGGTGTGTCGTTCTTGACGACGACGGACTTTTTCATCATCCCATTCATTCAGGAAAAAATAATTTTCCATACAACGTCGATTGGATTCATCTGGAGTATTTGGTGTTGTTTTCAAATCGTAAAAACTTGACTTACGAAATAATGGAAATTGATGTTTTATTCTACGTTTTATCATTTTAACTTGATGCATAGATTCCTGATGGTTATCAGTTGACATGTTAGAAGGAATATATGATTCAATATTCAGGATAATTTACATCAAATGATTTTGTGCTAGTATTTGTGAATAATGAACACAAATCAATAAGTGTCGTTTTCACAAATATATGATCGTAGTATTCAATAAGTAAATATCTGAAAGAAAAGCATGATTTTGTCAAAATCCAAGTACCAATTAGTAAATGAAACGTATTAAAAATGCTTTCAACAATCACTAGGTTATGGTGCTATGGAATTTATTTTAGCATTTTATAATTCTCTGATAGTGTAACAAGGAAGGAATTAAAATGTTGTCATCATACATTACTGATCTATGTTCGGCTAACTATGCATCTCTATAATATCTAATTTACCACTAATTGTGACAAGAAGCAGAAGGAATAGAATTGAAATCTTACATTCATACTTTACATATTTGGCTATGTAATTGCTACCCTATGAAATGAAAGTTTTTACGGATATGATGTTTACTTTTTTGAGTAGATGATTTACTGTAGAATATCAAATCTACGAATATATAATTCAACCTTGAGTGTTTAAAATCCTGCTGTCGATTTCTTTCGTTAATATACAGAATTTTGCTATTCAATCTTAAGTCATCATGAAGGATTCATTAGATTTTAAATGTTTGCATTCGAGCTCGAATCTTAAATATCGATTCTAATATAATATCAGTATTTCAACAATTTTCACTTAATAAACAATACAACAAATATAATATGAACACTGTCGAAACCAGTCGAGCTAAAACAAAAATATAAAATTTCTATCAAATACCTATGAAATGTTAAGCTAGAAAAAAATCGATTAGTATCGATAAAATCGTTCGAAGAGTAATTGACTATTATATTGAATCGAAAGAAAATGTGTCTATTTTTTCTTCTTTCTCACTACTATTCTTAAATATTTTATTGAAGAAAATAAATGAAAGTCGCCACGTATCGTAAGAAATATCTCAAATATTCTTTAAGCTTTAGACTTAACTGATCATATTTACATAAGGCTAAATTCAAATATGGACGAATCTTTTGATTTATTTCGTATTGTCTTGATTTTACAAACATAATTTTTTTTTCGTTTCATTTTATCTTCACATAATATGCAATGAAAAGTAGTTGTAAGTGAGATTGACCTATATAATTTAACTACAAATGTTTCATCAGCATAGAACAATAGGTTCTTTGAAAAATTTCTCAATGCATATCAAAACTCATAAGTCTTTTAATCTGAGAGTAAACTGCTGACGCAGTCTGACATTACGTGTTCATTAGTGATTCTAATAAAAATGATATTCAATATATTAGCTAGTATAAATTCTATGTTGATTTTTACTTTTAATGTTTGCTTTTGACTCAACGCATCTATTTTAGTACTAACGACGCAATAGTGTGCGGAAGTCATAAAGTTTCGTGAATTTCTATACGTTGTTCTACTTATTTTTATGGTTGAAGCCTATTACGACTTGCCAAGATGCACAATACGTATTTAAAATGGTAAAATATAGTGTAGATCCTGATATCAATTAGAGTGATAATTATCTTTGAAATAGAATCTTGTTTGTGTAGTTTCTCGTGTAACATTCTTACTTAGTGAATAAAATTTAAACTATTGAAAACTTGTAGGATAACCCATCTTTCATAATATTTTGAATCAAATATGTTATTTGTTACTGGAGATGAGAACAGGGAGCAGTTCATTTAACCATGTTCATCGATTAACCAACATATTCTTACTGTATTTGAGAATAGTCGAATTATAATAAATGTCTTTTCGAAAAAGAAATATAAAAATATGCCCAAAATAGTTAAAAAAACACATTCAAATAAAGAATAAAAGAAATCATAGTTTTATTATTCTGCGTAATTTCGAATTTATCCAATCAAAATCGATTTTAATAAAAAGGAGTAACTAATTTCGTGTGAAAAAAAAACATTTGATAAGATACTTTTTTAACTTTATCCATCACTAGTAACGTTTGTCTAATGATACTTGTGTCGCTTTTATAAAAAACTATGTGAGCTTATGTGCTTTAACTCAAAAATATTGTAGTCCTAATTAGGGGTGGCACTTTAACTTTAAAGGTTTAAGTGAATTTTCTTTTTCGTATTTATAACTACCTGGACTGGTTGCTTGATACTCGCTAGACTCTCTGTAACCTATAAGACGACAAAAAAAAATGAAAAATAAAATTTAAAACGACTTTAAATAACTTTATACATTGATCTTAAAGTTTAAAGTGGTTTAAAGTCGAGTGAAACTAGTTTATTTTTTCATATTGTTACGTCTCATAGGTTGCAACGAGCCTAGCGAGCATCAATCAATCAGTCCGGATAGTGATAAGTATAAAAAATAAAAATTCACTTTAACTTTAAAAAAAAAGTTAAAGTAAATGAATTTAACTTTAACACTTTACTTAAAGTTTTTCAAGTTAAAGTGCCACACCTAGTCCTGATGTCGAAATATTAATTTCAAGCTGCTCGTCTAGTAAGATAATAAATCTTGTTGTATCGAACCTCAGGATCTTTAGCCAGGCCAAAAGTCCATGATCGAATACGATGATATACAGTCAAATACGATAAATAACGATGGTCGTATACGATCCAATACAATGATATGCGATTGCTGTAAACGACCATGGAATGCGACCGTAAATGATGTTTGTATATGATTGTACTTTGGCCGTGTGTTTTCTCGTACATAGCAAGAAGCGCGACGGTCAATACTCAAGCAGACAAACATTTGAAAAAACGCGTTTAAACGCTCAATTGGGAACGCCGATTGGGAGTCACTAACGCTCATTAGTAAAACGCAAGAAACGCGTTTTTCGTACAAAGTTTTCACGTTCCGAGCATGAAAGCGGATAAAATCTCTAACACTGATAGTTTAAACGCATGGGCGTTTAAGTTGTCGAATAATTATGCGTTTTAACTCTCTGGGCTCGAGTTTTTATCCGTTTTCATGCTCCGAAAGTGAAAATTCTACAGAAAAAACGCGGTTCTTGCGTTTTGTCAACGAGTGTTAGTGACTCCCAATCGGCGTTCCAGATTGAGCGTTGAAACGCGTTTTTCCAAATGTTTGTCTGCTTGGGTATCACCGAAAATCAAGACGTCAATCCAATTCCAGCAGACATCTATTACTTCACACATAGTCTACTGGGAATGTTTTTTAACCGAAATTATTGAATTATACGAGTTCCCCCAGTCGATATCGATCAATGATATCTAACCTCACAAGAGGTCGTGAAAAATTATCTATCTACTATTCCTGAGCGATTTCCACTATCATGCGGTGAAGTAAAAAAAAACTATAGGGTGATATGTATCATTTTCTTCTCCATCCTATGAATGAGTTCAAGTAGAAATGGTACCTGCTCAGGAACGATGAAAACGCTTTTCACTTTCAAAAGAAATGTTTGATCAAAATCGATCCTCATAAAGAAAAATGAAAAAAAAATATAACGAGATATTCTATTTTAAATTATAGATTCAAGGACAGTCAGTCGTTGATAGATTTATTTATTTTTATCATATCCTCGTGTTACTCACGTATCGTTAGTTACGACTATATGTGGAGTGAAGAATTTCAGTTTAAAGTAGAACAATTTCCCTATCGATTGATCCTATGCTCTACTGCAGTATATTTTCATATAATTTAACTTAGAAATACCTCATAGAAAAAAATCGCTACAGAAAAAATACATGAAATAATTTTAAAAAATGATATCCTCGTCGCTGGCTATATGTCAGTGTTAATTATGACAAAGTTGCTTTGTCATTTTTATTCTAGATTATTTATTACGATTAATCGAATGATAAACATTATATGATTTGAGAAATTCTTTTGTTTTTAATTTTTAGGTTACTCAGGCGGATAAATCGAATATTTAGTGACAATTTACAGTAATAAAATCTTTTAGTTTTAGATTATGCGCTATGATAAATTGATGCGTAATTGTTATCTGATTTCAATCGAATTGATTTTTATTTTTAGATTATTTATAACAAATAATGACACAGTAAGTATTATTTATTTAAATTAATTTAATGTAATTTTTAAGTTTCGGATTAATTGCAAAGACTGATCACAGATTGAGAGTTGATGTAAATAATTTTCACTTTTGTGAAAGATTCGAATAATTTTTTCTTATGTATAGCTTTCATGAAAGATTAAAGCTATCAAATCTTGTTGTACATCATCGAAGAACTGAAAAACAGCGATTGGAACCTACAGTGTGACCGAGCATCTGGAATATTAGTTTTCTTATTATTTGAAGCCCAGGAGTGGTGTGGGTAGGGGGGGGGAGGCAAATCGCTTAGGTGAACTTTAATAACAAACGGCATTGTATACAACCGTGAACGATCATTTACAGTGGTCGTATACACTTCGTATCCATCGTGTACGACACGACGATACACGGTCGAAATTATCACTGTGTACGATCGTATACGTCGTTTTATACAATCGTTGACAACTATCACAATGCTCGTCCTATGTGGATAGATATATTGGCAGATGTCTATGATCGTCCCGGACGAATTAACCAATAGGATGTTGAAAAATTTCGGAATCCAAGTATTCCGACAATATCCTGTTGGAATTCAAAATCTAGGATTCTGATAGCTTTCAATTTCAACTGACTCCTACTTGATCCGATAGGATCCAACGGTGTCAGCTAATCAGATCAGCCTTCCTGATTTGTCTGCAAAAAATTGTTGTTAAATTTTTCAGACGTCAAACTTCTCCTCATCACTCTTTGTATAGTTGTCACAATCTTCACAAATAATATCCATGTCAATGTCAGTAGATATTTCACTACTTTTTTATTATCTTTTTCGTGCTTTGCAGACACATATACAACACAAATCAATTTTCTTCATAAAACCCTTCGTTTCGTAAAACGGAATCAAGTAGTAAGACGCATTTTATTCATTACTTTTTATGCTTGCAGACTTCGTGGAAGAAAATCACTCTTCTTCTCTCACTCCTATGGTATTAAATAGCTCAAGTTATAATGTGCACGCTTCTTCTGCGCAGAAAGAGCCTCAGATCACTCCTCAACAAAACATAATTGAGAGTAATAAGATCCGAGCTGTTCAGTGTCTCATTCGAAAGCTTGATTTACGATTAATTCCTTTTCTTGCACTGCTTCAATTCAGTTCATACATTCATCAAATAAATATTGGTAAGAGCATAACTCAATTCTGTTAATACACATTATTTTGACTGTTTTGAATAGGTCATGTTGAATTATTACATTTATATCCAGATTTGGCTATGTCGCAAGAGAAAAAAAACTGGGCTATCTCTCTGTTTTACATCGCTTATGTAAGTAAAGTTTATTGACAAATTATTTTACAGTCCTTTGTCTTCTAGTTCATATTTGAGATTCCTTCGAATATAATATTGCGAATAGTTGGTCCTACTAAATATCTTTCATTGAGTATGATAGCATGGGGATCGATCATCGTTGGTATGGCTTTTGTTAAAAATGCTGATTTATTCCTAGCGACAAGATTTCTTCTCGTAAGAATTCATTAGAATTCGATCACTTTTTATATTGTGTGTTTAAAGGGCATGGCTGAATCTGGCTTTTTCCCCGGCATGATCATCTATATATCATTATGGTATCGCAAGCGAGAACAAACACTTCGCATAACAGCATTCTTCTTAGCAGTACCTATAGCAGGTGCTCTTGGTGCTTTTCTGGTAAATATGAAAGAAAATATGTTGGAACATATGGTTTTAAAAATAATCTCATCAACATTCGCTGCTTCTGTCAAGTTATTTTCTTTTGAAAAGAATCACACATGAGTGAATTAGACAGTTGTTCAAGAGCTAATTTTAACAAGAAAATACATATTAAGATGAGATTTAAAACTATGTCGTTGTACACCGAAAGAATACTTTCTCTCTTATTCTGAGGTAAGATAAATTAGTTTTCGAACTGGATTGGTTTCGTTGGTAACTATATTAGTAGTTTGAAACGATATCATACTAAACTATGATATAGTTAATAGGGTTCTAGTGTGAAAACGAAACATTCTCTTTTAAGAAAAGTTATAAAATAAGACCTAAATTAAGATCAATATTTTTATTTCAAGTAATCGATCGGCTGATGAACAAAAGAAGTGATGATATTTTGTCTTCGAAAAGTAAGTTACATTATGACTTTTACTGCTATGCGTTTTGATCTATTGGTATGACTATAAATAAGTCCATTATGAAACTTGAGCATTTATTTCTTGATATCAGTAATTGAATCGTACAAAAATATAGTTTCCGGTGAAATCCCATTCGATGAATTCTTGTACTGATTTCTAATAGAACAATATTGATTTTTTGAATGATATAGATATCTATATATAGATATATTGTAAGAGTAGTACATTAGAAGAGTATCACTAACATTTTGTACGATATGCAACATTAGTCACTTTGGATTTCTGTTTACCGATGACACGAGCACTGAAATTGTCATTTTTACTGTATTCTTCTCTATAGCGTCACAAGAATGATATCATCGCGGAAATATCTAAAAAGTAAAATTGTGAAAGATAAAATTCAAATTTATCAGGATAAAGCGTCAAGTATAAGTTAAAAAAACGACTCGCAAACAAGTAAATTAGAATACAAGAGAAATTACATCGAAACGATTTTTAAAAACTGAATTTCTAGAGTCCAACTTAGAGAGGAAATTGTATGTTTTTTTTTTACATATTTGTCGACATAAATAGTTGAAAGAAAAGTTTAATTAACATCAGATTACTTTGTTTTTTCAGTGTTACATTTTATCAACGATTAAATACGCGCTTACTATGTTATTCTGTTATAGTAGTATAAGAGAAGTTCAGGAGGTAACGTTTACTGACGATTTAACATCGGACACCATTCTGCCATGCGAATTATTGTAAACAACGTCTTCAAATATTTCATTAGAGTAATTCTTGATATACTTTACATATTAAGTACTTTCTAAATCAATCTTTTTTACTGTTGCAGTCAAGAAATGTACTAAACATTGGATTGACACATGCCTATCAATTCTTACCGAAATCAGTGATGTTTTTCTTTTGTACTGATAAATCTTATTCTCTAAACAGTTAATCATTTTCAATACAAATGTGCTGAAAAAAAGCTTAAGAACAACGTAAATTTTACTTTTTTTTCTGAATAATAATTATAATCGTCACGACAAATAGGATAAAATTTTGAGTCACTATGCTTTAAATTCGAGAAAGGAATCTCTGGAAAACTAAGAACTTGGAAAATCATGTTTCTGGATTCAGTCAAAAACAAAACGTTCATTTGATAGAATTGATTTGTCTGAAAAAAAAGATAAGGAAAGAAGTGTTCGAAGATCTTGGTTTTCTAGAGAATGTTCCAGAAATTTCTAATGAAGATTTTGAAAGCAGTTACTCAAACATTTTTTCCTACTTCTCGTGGTGATTATCATTCAGAAAAAATTAAAAAGTACATTTTTCTTAAATTTATTACCACTATACTTTATACTTGAAAACAGTCACAATTGAGTTCGTATGAATTCACAACAGAGTATACTTTATCGGATAAGATTTTTATACATTAGAAATATTAGAGACATAGCTAAAGTATACGAAGAAAACGAATGAAACTACGCAACTTGAACTTCTCTCTACGAATCAAGATGCCAATAGAATAACTATTTAAGTTAAGTTGATCATTCAAAAAACAAAGACTTACTGCTTCGTGAGTCTCACGAGAGCTTTAGGGTCGATTTAAATGTTTCCATTTTCGTTTTTTACTTCAACAACTAAAATGGCGTCAAAGTTCATCTATGTTTTCTTTATCATGAATAAATAGGCCTGTGGTTTCAAAAAGATGCACTGCATTAATAATAGACCTGATTGGAGTTGGCTATTTCTTTTGGAAGGTCTTCCGATCATTCCTCTTGGATTGATGACATATACTTTCTTGGGAAGTATTCCCGAAGCTGTTCGATGTAAGATATTTGGGATCGGTACATATTACATTTATTGAACTTGATCTCTATTCAAGGGCTAACTCCAATGGAGAAACAGATTCTCACAAATATTCTGCGCGAAGATGCTGGTGTGGCTGATGGTAATCCTGAATCAAATAATAGATTATCATGGCGCCAAATTCGTCATGTTTTTGTTGATTGGCGTATTTATCTATATACAGTCATATCTATCGGCAATCTAGGTGTAATTAGATGTTGGACGTCATATTTACCAAGATTCATATGTTCTTTGGACTTCGGAGTCGATGCGGAATTGTTATCGGCTCCGCCGTATATTATAACTTCCATCTTTGTGTTACTAGTTGGCATATCATCTGGAAACAAGAATGAGCACGGTTACCATCTGACTTTTTCATTGGCACTTTCTACGATTGGTTTCATTCTAATGGCTGTAATTCCAGATATCAAAGAGGCTGGGATGTATGTCAGCATCATCATAGCTTGTTGTGGAACATTCGCAGCATTTCCTATCATGTTATCATGGCTTACAATTAATGTAGGAGGACATACAAAAAGGGCTTTGGCAGTGGGTTTTGTCTCGGGCTTTGGTAAACTATGCGGAATATTAGCACCATGGGTGAGTAAACTTTGAAAATATTTTAGAACATTCGATACTCGCTAGCATTAGGAAAATCGAAAAATAAGTTGGTCAATTATACTTGCTTCTTTGTTTTTTATGCAGATCTACCCAAATCCTGAACCAAGTACAAATCAACAATCCGAAGGAATTCTTTGTTCAAACAGTTCTCGCGCTCTTATTTTGAATGAAACTACCACCCAGAGTTGCAGGCGTATAAAGAACGATGACCATGGCAAGGTGAGAATCTAATGATTCTTTTTTGACAAGTCACATTTTATTTCAATCGTTATTTTTTATCCATTCGTTCTGCGTCATGATCGAAAAAAAAGTATCGAAATTGGTAATCCATCGATATGAATAGCATCAGGTTGAATTATCAAAAATCTATTTCTGCAAAAATGTGACTCGTCATTCAATTACCAATTTGAATTGATTCCGAAATAGTTCATTCTCTTTCTATATTTTGACTCGTAGAAAACGTTTCAACAAGGTCATATTATTTGTGCTGTAATGATGTTTGTCACACTCTTGGTTACTCTCATACTTCGATTGGCCTTGAAGCGCGAAAATAGTCGACGAGACGGTCTCACTGACGTGGAACGTGAACAAGAGGCAAACATCGAAGAACCTTGTGATTGGGTACGTGGAAAAATTTCTATAATATGTTGAATAACAATTCTTCTATCTGTTCTAGCACCCGGACGTGCGTTATATGTTGTGAATTTCGATGAATTTCTGTTTTTGAATATCATACGAATTGATGTATTATTGACTTATGAAATACTCAAAGAAGAGTTTCAAAAATAAAATTTCTGTATGCGAAAGAATTTACCGTACTGTAAATCTGTTTTAATCAAGAAAAATATAAATAAATAAGGTTGGCCATTGGTTTTATTTATTTATTTTCATTGTGGAGTTAGAAACAAGCAGCGAAGACCCTTTATTTCATAAAAGGGAATAAAACGTTAGAAAAACTGACGGAGGCATTGAAAGTGAGGAATTTCAATTTGAAGATACCCAACCTATGTTGACTACTGACAATTAGCAAACATAATTTTAAAAACAAGAACAGAAACTAGATTATCACAATAGAAATGCCGACGAAGTCTGATGAAGAATGTAATTCTTTTCTTAAAACCGTCTCTCTATATTTAGATCAATCCAACAACAATAACATTTACTGTATCACATACTGATAAAACGAATTGGAACATGGAAGGCATTGAAGAAAAATATCTAATGAACAGTTAATTATGGGAATATGAAATATGATATGAAAATCCGCCTGAGGGAATGTATTACTAACAGTGTGACATATCTGATGTTAGTAGGAGTATCAATGGGGTTTCATTCATACATATTTTAATTCAGCATTACATCCGTACCGCGAAAAGTCACCATTTTAATGTGGGTTAATCAAACAGTGTGATGCATGAATTCCTACTGCACTCTAAAAACAATGAGTATTGTTACACACCGACTTCGACTTTGGCAGTAGCTGTGAAGCCGAAAATCGTGTTTTTTGTGGATACACTGACGAAAATCTTGATTTTCTAAGCTTTGATCGAAAGTAAACCTATCAAAACAAAAACTAAGCTAAAGATTCACGAATAATTTATCTTGCCGAAAAATACAAAAATCAAGTAGATTTTATCCAATCAAATGTTTAAAATGTTTATGTGGGGGAAGTGCACATGTGTGTGTCAGTCGTTCATTCACTAGTACCAAGGTCAATTCCCACCATCATTTGTCAGAATCCAGATGAAGATGGACACTCTCTCTCAGAATTTTTATTCTTATTTTTATGACTTTTTTCGAAAGTTTACTTTTCACCCAAAGTTGAATTTACCGAAATTTTTGTTGCGAAAACTCTGCAAGAGTCGTAGAATAAGAACGAGTTCGGTATTCATCATATGAACTCACTGAAGTACGAAACGCAATCTTAAAGATTTCGTATCTATGTCAAACCTAAAATCTTTCTGTAACATTAACAATTTTTGTTAGTGTATGTGATTTGTGAGATTTGGTACCCGTCTAACTTTCAATTAAGATTGTTAAACGCAGCCAATATGAAAATTTCAGCGAACTAAACCATAATAACGACTATTTCCAGTCTTAAGAAAATCTTTTTCTACAAAAACGATAATTAAAAACATTAAGAAAAGGAAAAACTTCATCTTCCACTGTAGCATCGATGATGCATAAATTGTTGAAATTTCCCCATGATTACATCTTCCTTCAATCAAGTTGAAACAACACGAAACGTTCACTATTTGTTTCATTTACATGTCGAGAGCTTCAACATAATAATGCCAGACGATAGATCTTTAGTAAAACACCGTCCATCTATAATAATAATAGATGATGAGACATCATGTTCTACATCATGCCTTTCTATGATAAAGCATGTCACATGCATCGAATACAACATATTCTTATCATTACATATTGCAATGTAACCTCTCGTTCTTGAATTTTTACTTGTTAATTTTATCGTTGTCATCGTGATCATCACTAACTTGCGTATGAAAAGATATTATCTTCATATTCGAACATTTCAACGACATCCGAAAAGAAAAAATCTTATCTATGATTTAAGAATGCTATCAAGATCATCAAAATGCCTTCAGAAATACCACACTCATTGAAAGTATTTCAATTTATGATCAAGAAATCTTTCCCTTATCAATTTAACATACTGAAAATATTTCATTTAAAATGTTTCCATAAAATACAATGTTGATTTTTGTCGATGATTCAAAATTCACAGTTTTTGCACTACGATATTTGTAGTGACATTTCGGCACTATTGATTGAAGTTGATTATCTCAGTCATCATTCATTTTACTTGTATTAACTATTTGTTTGTTTATTTGTCTTTTGTAGAGGTTGATACTTATACTTTGTTAATAGTGAGAGAAAGAAAACTCTCCGAAATGGAAAAGCATATTATCTTCATACTAGCAGTACTTATTGGATCTTTTCAAAGTATTAGTACTATTAAAAAAGGTGTTCGATCGCCTTCAAATTTAGATCCTGTACCACCACAGCCAAGTCAAGTATGTAATTTCACTTTTAACGAAAATTTGTAATCAAGACTAATCTACTGATCAACTATCAGTATAGTACATCAATTACAATGAATGGCATACCTGCTATGTACTATGCTGATACGACTATTTATAGAGATAAATTCGAAGAGTCTACTCCACAGCAGACCACGATTATTGATTTCCAAAATTATCGAGCCTACATAATATTAAAAGGTATCGTTTAACTATTTTTTCTTAGCATCGATCATGCACGTATTTTTTCTCGCCTATGAAGGAATTTGTTCATGGAGTCAAATTCCTGGAAAAATACAACCCATGTTGGCGTTTTCAACTTACGAATACATGGGAAACTTAACTCGCAATAAAATTCTATGCAATTGGTGGAGAGGATGTCATAATTATGAGGTAATCAATTAAACAGCGTAGTTTAATCTATACATATTGTTGGTCAGAATGTAGTGAAGTAGCGATACTACTGTTCATCGAGAATCAAAATAGTGACGTACTCTTCATTTCGTTTGATGTTGAATCTTATTGATTATTAAAAAATGTTGAGAGGTAATCAGTTATGTTTCTTTTGTAAATTATAGAAATATTAATTCGATGAAGAAAAATGATTTTAGTTGACTAATTTTCAAAATACGAAATAACATTGAAGAATTCAAATACAAAATTATCTATTTCTATTTGACTTATTGTGTGGAGATTCTTTTTGTTAATAACTTAATAGATAATGTTTTTGCACAGTTATAATACATAACAACAATCATAAAAAACAAACGTTCATTTCATAGTCATATTCGATAGTATAAGATAGTTGCCTACAACTAGGGATAAGAAAATATTAAGAGTCGATGGGATTTTATGCAAATAATAAACTGAGATGAATCGGTGTTATATTTTGGTAAAACAAGCGGGTTCATGTATCTCTTAATTAATTTGATGTTAGTATTTTACAAAAGGATAGTCAATATCTGGAAGGTACTAAGGATGAACTGACAGAGGAGTTATCGTCAGCCGGTAAGGGATATCAATTCCGTCAAGAATGAAGATGCTTCCTATTTCCACCTATAAGATGGTGTCGGTATCCTTAGATTCAAACGATTATTTTACACCATTGAATGTCAATTTAACTTTTATATAGATACCACCAGCACCATTTGATTACTATGCAACACTGAAAGACAATATACCAGTCGATTTAATATTACCTACTATTGATGTTAATATTCATTTTTCGAATTTCACATATGGTCCTCCACCTACAACTACGTTTGATATCCCAAGTAATTGTACGGAAACAAAGTTCAATCAAATTTTTCATCCTATCCTTTCGAATTTTCAAATTGAAAAGAGTGATGTAGATATTTTTTGTTGATTAATATTGTCATCAGAGAGAACGATGTGTTTGTTTCTTTTGAAAACTTTCAAATAAAATAAAATTTTTGGATTTGTTTATACTATTATCATTGTTATATATTTTTCATTCTTTGCATATGAACAAGAACTTCAAGAAGTATGAAATAGTTCAGCATGACCGTAGACATGTATTTACAATCGATGTACACTTCCACTTTCAAAATCACACACTAGCATCTAGACACACCTGAAAGAATAGTTTTTGAACAAATGAAAGTAAATGATAATGATCAAGATCAAGTTCTTCTACTCTGTTCATAGTACTGTTGAAATAATAATTATTTTGCGAAGAGTAACAGCAATCTATATCAAATAATTAGGAAAATAGACAGGATGAATTTTAGAAAAAAAAGTCATCAGTACTAACCTATTTTATTCTTCGAAAAGAAACTTTGAGTTCCACATTTTCTTTTGTGTTCGTTCTCTACAGTGTTGTCTTCTATCTGGTCAGGTTCATGACATTTAGAAAAGAGCATTTTTCAAATTTTCGATTTTCATTTCTTTTTCTCTAGTTTAAATCCAATCTTTATCAAGGGAAAGACTTTCAAACGAATAAATAAAAAATCTATTTTATCTCACGTTTGCAGTACCAAACGATATCCTGCTAGCACATCTCCTTTCCGTTCATATAAAACCATTGTGTTATAGATATTCGACTTGTGAAACAGTTCCATAAATTTAGCGTTTTTGAATCAGAGAAAATTCAGTAATAGACGTTGACAACTCATAGGAAAGTTTAGGTATGAAGATTCTTACTTCACCTTGATATCTACAGCTATAAGTCATGAACAAACTCATTCAAATTATGCAAAAAAACATCGAATATCAACAATATGAATTGACGAACAGCTTCTACTGAACACAAGGTGATATGAAAAAGAGATGGATTAGATAAATGAATAAAAAGCGTTTCTAAGAAAATAAATCTCTTAAGATTTTACAATAAGAGAATCCAAGACTTAGTGTATTCATACACAGACGTAGACTATAAAGTATCGATACTGCTGATGTACTTGTGTGAATCACTAATGCTAAAATAGTCGTTTTGAAAACTTAACTGATTCGAAACAATCGAATCCTAAACTGATCCAAAATAGAGAATTCTTGAAATAAGTAAAAACAAATTGAGAATCACTTTTTGTATGAAAAAAAAATATTCCACAAAAGTATTGTCATAAAGATTTTAAGAAGTGTTCAGACTAATAACATAATGACGTATTACGGCTCTTACAGAGATCATTCTTGAAATATCCGAACACTCAATTGAAACCAAAGAACATAATTATCGCTGCAACCCCTGTATTATCCTTCATCTGGATTTTCTTAAAACGAATAGTTCTATAGAATGAATTTTCATTTACGACACAGTCGATAAAAAGAAAACATCATAGTACTTGAAGCATTCTGAAACTTTTCAATCATATCAGACACTTTCTTACATTGATATTATTAACGAATAAATTTCGAAACAAAGTTCAAGTATCGAATTTTCTTCAAGCAATTACAAAATGTACTTGTGAACCGAAATTCCATTCTTTCAATTTTTCCTACAAATAACACCCAAGTATCCTCACAAAGCGATATCTTTGTTGTTCGTTGGATATATCAAATGGTGCCTATAGATTTTTTTCTCAATTCATTGAAACGTAATTCTTGTACGAACAATTTCATTTCGATTATGATTAGCTGCCGATGAATGTGTAATTATTTAGAACCATATCTACCTATTCGATAGAGGCATGCGAACTGTGTGTTAAATTTAAATTTTTAATTGAGAATAATTGTTGATTTCAAACTTAATTGATCGAATGGAAAAAATATTTTCAAAGAAACATTAATAATGAGTAAAAAGTTTCTGTAACTTAAAATTTTCTCTTTCAAGCATGTCAAACGTGCAATGTTTCATATTGGCGCTGTATTATATTAAATGTGATCGTTAGTTTGCTAAAGTTTCTTTGAAACAATCATAAAAAATAGGATGTACATCAAAAAAGAAAGAGAAGAAAACCATCATAATCATGTATCTTCTAATAAGCCTGATGGTATGTCGACTAATTTCGGAAAACGTAATGATTTCCTATCTAATTTGTCGTCAATATAATTAACCATTTTCACTAGCATGGATAGATCAGATTCGGACTGTTGATTATCATAGATAAGTAATGCATTATTTATTTGATTGGCAATCATTTGTCGATGTGCTATTTCCATTAAATAACCATAGGGAGATTCCAATGGTTTATCAAAAACTAATAATGCCATCGTTTTTTCCAAATCTTGTCGCATTTTAGTATCGTTTTCAGCAAATTCAGCTAAATGAATTTGTGCATAGGTTAATGCTTCATCGATTAAATTTGAACGAATCAATTCGATTAAATGTTGTTGCTAAAAATAAATGCATGTTTTTACAAGTAATAACGACTAGTGTATATTCAATCTGATTAAAATGTGATAATCTCTTACTTTACCTTATCGGAAGGTAGAAAAGACATGCGGCATATATTCTAGAGTAGGAATCTATACTAAGATCTACGAAATTTCGATTGAGAATAGACAATCTTTATTTTTAAAATGCAAGCATACCTAATAATTCACTTCTTACGCATAGCGTTAAATCTTTAGGAATATATCTGGACAAACATAGAGCAATCATTTCTCTTCTTTTTGGTTCTTCTAACAAAAATATACATGATTAAAAAAGTACTAAAGACATTCATCATCTAGCCGACAAATTCATACGTCTGTTTTGTTGAGTTCTCGTAATTGGAATTCACGGAATCATATCCCTGATATTCTGACATAGACTTCCACAGTTAATATGTTTTACATGACGGTTTCCGAACATAAAATGTTAAAAAACCATATCAACGGATCTATGTCGTGTTATTATTATTATTTTCATGTTCAATTGAAATGAATTAACAAAATAGAAATGCTCGATTCAGTCAATCTGGTCAGGCAATGGAAAAAAAACCTTATGTATACATTAAATTGTGATGTCAATAATAACTAAATAGTTAATTCTCTAACTGCACTATTTTGCTGTCACTAACCTCGCTTCTATGGCAGTGTTCTTCTGCTTGATGCATGAGCCACGATTCAAGTAAGTCACTCGTTCTCAGTATCTGAATATCATTTTTAGTGGAAAAAATTACTTTAAGCATGTGTCAAGGGCACATCTAAAATCCATTTTTTGAAATTCTTCCGTAGTCGAGAAATAAAAGTTATGTGAAAAACAATAATTCATAGATGTTGCTAGTTAGCTGATTCATCATTGCTGCAGGCGACTGAAACTCATCATCGTTTCTTCTACGTGAATCTACGGTTTTGAAATAGCTGATGTCATACAGAGTCGTGATCATATATTATTCATACTCGTGCAGTTAGTCGTCTTCTCTAGTCGGTCTTATGTTGAGTGGAATTCTAGCTTAACTTGCGCTACACGTTCTTGATATTACACAGAAATGCAGAATATAATCGAATGCAAGTATGCTCGTATGGGGAAATATTTGACTTGTCCAATCGAGTCTTGATTTATCTATATATAAATCGATAACATCTTGTATCGCCCTTTTTTCTTTTATTTGCATTAAATTTTACAAGAGTCATCTGTTTCTTTTACGTACTGTCTACTTTTCCTAGCGTTGATCATGGATATTTTTACCTTTCACTTATTCTTCCGTCTTATGCTTAATTAATTCGAAGATGCAAAGCATACTATTGGTTTTCTTTTATCGCTAATGTAATGTCACCATCGGCTAGAGCCCATCGGGTCCAAGAATTGTCGAACCCATCGGGCTCTGCGGTTGACTCTCTTTTCTCTGCTGCTACATATCTATCACTGCCTAGAAGTTTTC
>OENT01000369.1:0-54659 GCA_900239685.1 Rotaria macrura | reverse complement strand
CCCCCCCCCCCCCCCCCCCCATCCTCTTCTCAGATCTTTCTTGTTCTGAGTGATAACCATCTGAAAATTCGTGTCCATATCGTCCGAAAGGTGGGTGTGATCTTCTTTTCTCCGACATCGACACTCAATGATTATTTTAACTATATAGAATATGGACAATGATTTTTCTAACTGTTTTTAAATTGTTTACGTCATATACAAGTAGGAAAATGACCTAATTATAAGGACAATGAGTAGTAAAACTTTTTTGTGAAACACAATCTAAAAGGAATATTGAAGTATATCATGTAGATATTTGGAGCCTCTCCAGACTGTGACGGATAAGATTCAAAGGACTATTGAAGATCATTTAAAACAGACATCTCATTAATTGGAATGTGTATGGAATATTTTCTTTTTGAAGTTCTATAATGTAAAGCAAACAATCAGGATGAAATATATCCCAATATTCATGAAAGGAACAGTTTTGATTAGCGAATCAACAACAACAGTTACGTCGTATTTCGCATTTTAATCCAGCAGGAATTGTGCTAACAGTCTTTTTTTAAATACACATCTTAAACAACAATAAAACGATATTTCTTTGAAATATATAATGTGGAAATTTTTTTATTCTACTCGCAGATTCTGTACTTTTGACATTAATGTTCTTCAAAATTAAAAACAAGTTACTGTAAGATTTAGATAAAATATGACCATGAGTGATTCATTATTTTCGGTAATGGTTAGTGAATTCAATCGAATATTAGACTCATCTTTAAAAATTTGCTAATATCGAATAACATTAGTACAAATTGTTGTTGATTCTATAGACAAATGAAGATTTAGATATACTAAAAAATATTCTTTGATTATATAAAGAAACATTTACAACATTTTCCTCTAAATCTTCATTGTGATCGTACCCATTCTCAACTATTCTTAAGATACGATATATTTACACGTACTGTTTTGAAATTTTTAATTAGCAGAATTATTTAATTCAAAAGTACTTATTCGACTAAAAATATTCAATTTTGCATAAAATCTTGTTTGATCTTTACAGAAATAAAATTTTTCTTTTTCATGATTCATTGTTTCGACTACGAAACTCTTCATATAAACAGTCTAGGTAAAAAAGTGAAAGTTCAAGCAATAAATACAAATTAACTCTCCTATAATTTATCACAAGGACATCAACATGCATGTGAATGTTGATGAATAATATTTGTATACGACTAATTGATGAATTGTGATTTTTCTTGTTAATTACATTATATTCAGATTTGATTTCCTTTTTAATTATCAATCTATCATTTTCAGTTTAACAGTGAATTTTACAATCATATTTATACATGCATACACGTATACAGAAATGCTAACTAGCTCATTCGTTAAAACAATCGAAATCGAAAGAAATTTGTCTTAAATTCCTTGACTCAACTGAATTGAATATTCAAGACTACAGAGTCTCCTGAAAGTCATTGATCAAAAACAAAAACAAGTATGATCTAACATCTATGAATCCTTTCCCATGTTTCTATACAGACTATTGACCAAGCAGTCATGAGACGACTATAGCTAACTTTGATAGAATATTTCTATGAGTACTCAATTAGAAAAACACGACGACATTCAAACACTTTTTTGACCTTTGCAAATTTGTAAAGAAATTTTTACTGTTCATTTTTGCAAAAAATGATCTTTCTCTTACGATCAACAATTAACGGTACTACCGCCAAGTTACTGAAAAACATCGAATTGCATCAGCATTCGTAACGTTCTACAGTAATTTGATCCTAGCATGATTATTAATTGATGAAAACATAAAGATTGTTTTTCGTAAAATTCATGGTCAAAGAAAATATTTTAGACAGCTTCGTGTCTTTTTTTATGTTTGACTACTTATGGAAGTAATTAGAACAAATGGCTAATTTCTGTGTTTGATATTCATCGTACTAGATTTCAAGTGTGTATCAATGAGCTGTTAATATATAACAAATAACTTTTTAGTCGATGAGTTTCAGAACACTTAGTAGAATGAATGCTCAGTTATCGGATGAGAAAATAATTTTTCGTACGAGTTAATTTTTGAACGAAGTCGAATATGCTATAATATTCATTTCCAGAATTATCTATAGAATAGAAGCGAATTGATCAAATAAAATGATGGCATTACTTTCAAATGAAATGATAATTCTTTATTTTGATCAAGTAGTTCAGGTGCTTTTTTATTGATTAAAGTAATTCCATCTTGAATTCTTCCATTTTCAATTGCTTCACGAATTCGTAAACGATCATCAACTGATGTTAAATCAACATTGCTTAATGATAAACCAGCTTCACCTGCAAATATTTCAGCTGCTTCTTTAAATCCTTCTACAACAACACAAAGGAAATTTGTAATTTTATTTGACATCATCAAAATTTACCAGTAATAAGATAATTAATAATCAATCGATTTAATGTTGATCGCTCGAAATGTTGTTGTTCAATAGCTTCCATCCATTCACTTTTCGTTCCTGTATGATGAACTGGAGTTAAAACATGACTCTCACATGTTGATGAAGCTGACGATGTATTGGATAAAGCCATAACGGCTGCTACAGCTGCCTAATGTTCATTGAAAATAATTGATTCAAAGTGATGGATTAGTAGAAAGAGAAACATACTTGAAATGGTTGAGCAAAATGTGCGTGCATAACGTTTAATTGTTGACAAAAAAAAGGAAATAATTATGCTATATATGCAAAATATCGAATCGAAGATTCAGCATAAACGTAAAACATGGCAAAGCCTAATGGGTGATCATATTCACCAATAAGAAACAATCGTTGAATATATAAAAAATTAATGTTCATCAAACAGCGCCATCTTATTCAAAATTAAGGAAAATATATATATATATTCATAGAAATAAAATTGAAAAATATAATGTCTGATCAACGTCGTTGAATGAAAATAAATGACTCATTTGTTAAAGAAATGCCTATATTCGTACATAACAAGAGGGTGTGGATGTCGAATATGAATTAAAGTTTGAGTTTTCATGAAATCTCCATTAAAGTGTTTGTTTCGAAATGCTCGTATCGAAATGCATAAGCAATGGTTTCCGACCGCTCATCGTGTTTATGGATTATTTTTTGTGATTCAAAGTTATGTTTAGAAGAGTTTCTATGATTCCGACTCGTGCAATTGATAAGTATACAGTAGTTACATGACTTTCGGGTGGTATAACAGCTGCGATCCATTTTTTTTCCATACACTTCTATTTGTCAGTGAATTTGATGTTGCTTTAAAACGGGTCTGGAATATTTCTACTCCAAAGTAAATACCACAAAAACAAATATCTGAAATAGATGCTAATATACATTGGACATATTCAAAATCTGTTGTTCTATAGTCAGTACCAGGAAATATCAATGTAAATCGTTCAATTCTTACAATTAGAATCGAACTACGATGAAGTCTATTGCTGTCTACAACTATAATGAGTGCTAGCCAATGATTGCATCAAATGAAAACAAAATCGGAATGCAACGTAAGCAGAATAGACTTCGCCGATGTTGGAATCATATTAATGATGTACCTATCATTAATTTGAAGGTGTTTCAGAGGATAGAATGTTATAGTGTGTTTGTCTAAGTTTCATTTCCTATTTTCCTCAAAACAAACAATTTTAAATACGGTTCCAGTGAAATGAAAACGATATACCTTTTTCAACATAATTCGACACAAAACGATGAATTTCGGATCTGATTCAAATCGACGATTTTATCACATTTCCTATCCAAGTATGAACACAGTATTCATTTGACTCTAACGAAAAAGAATGACAAATTAATAAAGATTTGGGATCATTCGTATAAACGATTGAACTTCTAGCACCCTGTGAATCCATTCATTCCGATACTCGAAAACGATTCATTCATTTTGTTTTGATATTCTTTAAAAGATTACTCTACTTTCGTGTTGAAACACACCGTCATCTGTCTAATCACGCAAATGCTACTATGCCTTTCCGTCATAACTCAACAAATCATTCCGTAGAATTTTGATACCTACGCTAGAGTTTGTTTTTCATACCAAGACGTTGCAATTTACGACTTCTCTTACTTTGATTTTAAGTAGTATACTGCCGATGTTTTTTTTTTATGAAGGTTTGCTAGTTAAGTCGAAAATCAAACGCGTAATCTATTCTATTAAAAGCTTTAGCTAGAATTTACAATATTGCAAATGGTTATAAAAAACTGTTAGAATAATACAGTCAACGTTCAAGACGGAGGATTTTCCGAATAAAACAGTATGAGTGTACCTTGAAACCGTATACATTTGTTCGTTTACCTATGAAATTGTCCATTAGCTTAATTTGCATCCTCTGCTCTCGTATGATGATTTGAACAAATAAGTCATGTGATAGCAATTTGAAATTCGAGTGAATGCATGCTCGACAACAATTGCTCGGTTCGGTTAGAGAGAAGTCACTGAACTGTTTCGACGAGCTTTTTCTTCTCATTGGCCATGGTGACATTTCATGTCAATGAAAACTTCATTTTCTAAATACGCACATCATACGTTTACATTGTCACCATGTTCGAATGCAATTAGACGATGAACATGATTCAGCAATGTGCATTCTCATTTGCGAGAACAAACAAATCTGTATGATGAGCATCGAAGTAGCATAACTGTCAAAGATATCAACTCTCGTTTTGTACGCACTTCGATGATTATTTTAATACTTTCCTACGACATTCATATCCATGACATAAGATCAAATAGGATTAAGATGAAAAATTAAGTGTTGGATGAAATCGTGGCGGTTCTTTCCAAATGGAACAATTTGTTTGCTGTAGCGATTGAAAGAATTCTAAAATGTCATTTTCATACGACTAATGAGAATTAATATTTGACAACATGTGCACCATATCAGAGATAATTTATATTTGCCATGTATGAATAATATAGAAAGTCAGCCAAAACGATTTGTTAATCCTATTGAATCAGTTTAACTCAAATAGAAATTCGTATCGTTTATTATGACTTTTCATTATTTTTCGTAAGTGTTAACTAAAAATTATGTATCAAAGGATATAAAAATCTACGAGATAAACTAATTCTTATCGTCAACCTGCTTTGTTTCACATAAATTGTAAATACTCTTACAACAAATAATCTGCTAGACTGGAATTTGAAAATTTGCAATGATCAAACTATTCAATGAAATACGATATTACTTCTTGGAAACAAAAAACATTCTAATTCGCAATCAATAGACTAAAAACGTATCGAAAGTCAATAAAAACAAAAGAAATAAAGCACTAATCTACATACAATAACAACATTCGAAACTTTTATGACTTGTAGCAATTAAGAAAGTTTTCAAAGAACTATTCAAGTAAACATGAAACATTTCGATCATCTATACAAGAGAAATAGTATAATGTTTCTTTGTTATGTCAACTACCAAGCAATCACTTGATGTGTTATATATATATACGAGTTTACATAGATTCATCAACAGCTTTCTGCATTCTTTACAACATTGACTGATTCTGGTTGTAGAATATACCAATGCCGACGGAAAATTCTTGATAATTTAGTTTTGATTCATGTCTAGTTATAAATAAAATGTCAGTACATGCGCTTATTTCGCAACACTCACTTATTATCAGATATAAATCGTCCTACAAAGTCATGTCGACCAAGTTATCACTAACGAGTAATTTAATATTTCATATGTACAACTAACTATTTCGATGTATCGATTGTCAATTATTGTGGGTAGTCGTTATCAAACGATTTTTAAAGTTTACTAACACCTAAATTTGTCATATACGAAAACATGCATCTCTAACAACAAATAGAATCCATATGCCAATAGCATGTATCCCTGATTTTGTTCTTACAGATCTTCTGTTTTTCATTTCTCTGAAAATTGCTCTCAATACATATTGACATATTATAAGTCTAAATGAAAATACTAGCCATAGGGACTTTACCACAAGTGACTTTTCACGCAAAGACTGAAACGAGAAAACATGGTATTGAACTAATAGATGCAACAGATATAATGTGGTACTTTTATTTTCTATCTTTGATGCATTTAAAAATCATCTTATAATCTCTCGTTTCGAGTTCATTCAATAGAGAATTCATTTTTCTACAAATCTGACGAATGCAGTTTTTCAATTTAGTCTTTTAATCGGAAGCAAAATTTAGACAATTCTACTGTAATTATGAGTGTATCTCAAAATTTTAGCACAAATATTTGAGAGGAAAAATTTTCTTTTCGAACAGGCCTATTACTTTGTACTCTGTTTAGTATGTCTTTGAAAACAATTATTTGTCGAAATAATTCAACAAATTCGAGCACTGAAAGCATGGCAAAGGTCTTAAAAATCTAGAGCACGAAATTCTCTATCGAATAATAATGTTAAATACTTTAGTTTCATAATTAATCTTGACGAATATCGGTTTGAACGAATAAATTGATAGTTCGAAAGAGTAAGAATTCGTACATGGACTATTGAATAGAAATTAACCGCTTCACTCGTTGCAAGTATACATAGATCGTAGAGATATTTTATTCTATGAATGAATGTTAGAAGGTGATTCGAAATTTTCAAGTAATTACTTAATTAATGTCTCATTATGATCTCATTGATTTTTGTCTAAGTTACAATCGTTTTATTTTAATATGACTTTGAACAATATCGAAACACATGATTTCTAATGTAAAAAAGACTAGAATTATCTTCTTCTAGATAACTTTATTGATAGACATCATTGTTTGACAAAGTGACACTTGCTCCTATGATAAAACAAATTTATCAGCGTGTTTTCTCTCGATAAAACAAATACGTTTTCAAATAGAAACATTTCAATTTATTTTTAATAAGAAAAAAGAAATAAATTCATAGAAAAGAATAAAACATATATCATTAAAAATACTTGTCAAACATTCGCTTCCATTAAGTTGATGGTTCAAGTTCTTTCTGTGAACTATTCGGTTGATTGCTTACGGTTGTTGTCGGTACTGATGGTAACGATTCAAACTTTGTATCGTGTACAACATTATCTTGAGCAAGGTTTTCTAGTTCTCTTTCTAACTCTGTATAGTCATGTAAATCTAATGTTGGTGATGATATAGCAATTGCGATTTCATCAGCTAAAGACAAAGAATGAAAAAAAATGAATCAATTTTCAATTCAATAAATCTTTACCGATTTGTTGCTGTTCTTTTATGTCATCCATTACCTCATTGACTGCATCACTATCTAAATTGTCATTGGCTTGTTTTAAAGCACTAGCTCCTAATTTCATGACACGTAAGATTTCCATGTTACCAGATGCATTTTGTAAAGTTTCTCGTTGAATTTCTAATGTTGTTAAAGTTCCGTCAATTTGTTTCAACGTTTTTTCATGAGTCTTCTTTCTTTTTAAAGCCATTAAAGCAGCACGTCTATTTCCTTGTTTTGAATAAAGTAGTGCTTGATTTTTTTCTATTTCGATTTGGGATTCTAAATGTTCTTGTTTCTTACTAAGACGTTCTTCAACATCGGACAATTGCTGAATGGCTTCATCAGTTATCTTGACATTCGAATTTTCATTCGTTGTACTGCCGAATAGACGTTGAAAAAAATTCATGATTATAATTTAAATAAAGTGATATGAAGAAAACAGGTAGATAATATTTATAGATACGATGATGACTCATCAATTGACAGCAAAATTTTTACTTTTAAAATTATCTTCATGAATCATTGGTTAATATAGTCATTTTAAGAAAAATTCTATGTAAGAAAATGAGATATGCATGATTAGTTTTCCTGAAATAAATTCGAATTTAAACTACAGATGCGCGTATGATGAATAATGGTGATAGGAACAGAATTTGTTTCATTTTTTCTTTTTTAATATAAGATATGAGAACATGTTGATATCTTGCATAAGTATCACGCAATTCAAATGTTTGCCATAAATGAATCATGTTGAATAAAACTTTCTCTAGAAACAATCGCTCAAATCGAACGATTGATGGCTATAATTTAGACATTGAAGAGAATTCTAGCAATATTACAGATTAAAACTCCGTTCGTGGATACGTATTGATCTACCTGATTGGTTTTTGCTTGGAATGAACCTCTCTACTCGTGACTGTTGACATGTTTTTTCCGTCCCACTGCCATTAAAAAACCTCTTAATAGTGAACAGTTGCCTGATTTCAAGAGAATATTGAGATTTCTCCTGAATCAGCTGAAGTCGTATCGTCTAGATTTTCGTTTTCAGACATTCCGTTACTATTCCAATTTGAATTATTCGTTCATAAGAATTTTTTAGTATTATTATTTACAAATGTTTCGACAGCAACTGCTTTCTTCGTCAATGGATTATGGCTAAAAAACTTATTTCTAACAGAATAAAACGACAGTTGTATTTTTCTTTTTCTTCACTTCATGATTCTTTATTACTCTGGCATCGATGTAGAAACCAAAAGGAGTCTATTGGATATGTTGAATTGAAGTTTATTTTCTTTCATATCAGTAGTAAAGAAAAATGCAACTGTCATTTTTTCTGTTATAAAACAATTGTTTTTAAATATTAATACGGAAAATATAATTTATTATAGAAGGATAATTCGAATTGAAATAACAAGTGTTATATTCTTCCAAATGAATACAAAATCAAAAGTTGAAACATACAGTTTTCTTTTGAACAGAGCAACGTGCAAAAACATACTTTGCATAAAATTGTAATTGATATACCCTTCAATAGAAGGACAATTCATAGATGATAGATAAAGAAATAAGCAAGAAAAAGAAATAAGCTGTTTTAAACAAGTATACATGAAGGACAATAATTTTTGATTTGTTTTCGCCTATATCCAGCCTAATCCTTTCTTTTACTTCCCAATGTCTATCCCAGTGGACATTTGCAAAATCACTATTGAAAAGTAATTAAATATGCGATCAAAAAATGACTGGAATAATTTTTGTAGAGACTCTAATAAGCTAGTAATTGGTTAAAAAAATTAGTTAATACACTACTTCCCTTCTGATATAATTACATTTGGAAATAAGAAATTTTTCTGTTGTTGAAATTCTCTTACTGATACCGAATTTTATTGTGTATTACTTGTTGTTGAAAAACTATCCACTAAGATTTCCTGTTGTCGAATGATGTGCATTGAGGATATTTTTATTCATAACAGTGATCTACTACTGACTGAAAGCCAAGCCATTGTTTGTACTGGGTTTTACACTTGGTTTTCCCGACATCTTTGCTTTTGTTTACCATTGGCGCATATTTTACTGTCAACAGAAGTGGAAGTTAATGGAAACGACATATTAAAACTAGAGCTTCAACGTGCAGAAAAAATTAAAAACGAAGCAATTTAATTAATTTTTAATTAATTAATTGGGGAGTTAATTATTAACTTTTTAAAGAGTTTAAAAACTGAGATTTTAAGTATTGTATGGTTATACTGAGGACATGCAAGTTCTATTGAATACGGTGAAAAATGTCCCTAAAAAAATGTTCTTTGTTCACTAGAATTTTTTTTCTAAAGTAGGGATTCTAGTTAACCGTAGAATTAAGTACAGGACATTATCCTACACAAAACAAATTAAAAGAATAAAATTTCGAAATCATTTTCCACTTGAAACAGAAAAAGAAAGTATAGTACAACAGCTGTGAGTTTTGTGAAATTTCCTTTAATTCGTTTCTATTGAATTCTTTATGAACTAGTCCAATTCTCTACAACAAATCGCGAACAGCGTTTCGAATTGAATTAGAAAACAAAATAGTTTCGTACACTCTGATTTATTGAACAAAACGTATCGGTACATGTTACTTTTGTAACCAAAAGGTACCACAGTGTATATAACGAAACTTACGGTATCATCTAGAAAAACACGAATTCATTTTTATATCTGCTAAACAAACTATTCCCTTCATGTTAAAAGAAGAAAGAAAAAAATACGAAAAGTAGCACAAGTTGATTGTAAAAATAAAGCGCAAAGGTCGTATCGTTCAATAGTCAGTTTTTTCACATCCATTAATATTAGAATTAATTCATATAAAAATAAATTTTTCGATAGAATGCAACGTGTTAATTTTGTAGACAAAGTGTTCTACAAACACTTTGCTGTTGTCAGCAGCGTGCGAAACAACGTGTAGTCGAGATTTAGCACGGGTTCTGTACATTTCGATTTTGCTGGGTACACCTGCTATTTCGTATCGCTGGTCACGAATATATGTATCGATATATGTATTTTCTTAAGCCGTCATCTGTGTTAATAACATTTAATTGAGCAATAGAAAATAAGTAATCAACTAAAACATTACATCAAGACATTTTTTTCGTAGGAAATTTTTGGGAGGGACATTTTAGACTGTTACCGTTCTACTTAAAGTGCTTAATTTTTCAGAAATCATCTAAAAAAAGCCTGTCGGAGGGAAAGGGTTAAGTCATTTTATATTTATTATGGACTTGAGAAGTGTGTAGTCGAAACTTTCTCATGATCCAAATATTGCAAAAGTAAATCGCAGAAATAGAAAGAGCTTTCAGGTAATGAATCAAAACGTTTATGCTAAAACTTTTTCATGCTTTATGAATTCGAGAAATAAAGTGGAATACACTTTAATAGCTGTAAAACTCTAAGTTTACTTATAATATGACGATTGGAACAAAAACGAAAATCTTCGTCTTCAACTTATCATTTATTGTTGAAACTATAGTCCATTGTATTGGAGCGTTTTCAAATTAATCAGATGTGTAAGACGAATATAAGATTTAGACCAAACGACGGTATAGATATAGACTTGTAGAGAAAGACTTGTTCTATTCAGTGCACCTTTCATGTTTATATAGATAACCCTATTCGTTCGTTTCTACTATACAATGCAGCGAATCTATAGTGCTGTCTATCAACATCAACGACGGTCAGCTGAATTCGATAATATACAACTCATAACGATTCTTTCACTAACCTTTCTGAGTACTATCACTTTTCATAAATTTTAACTCGTCGATGAAATTACTAATTTTAAAAGTTCACTACTGTATTAGTATTGAAATATTACTTGGTAAATAGATTCTATTGTTGATCAATCGAACCAATCATTTCTATTCCAAATGAAAGATTTGAATAGATTTCCAACTTTGATAAGAACTATTCGAAATATAATGTGAAAAAATCCTTGACTCCACAATATTTCGTTCAGGAGTATCACTAGCGATGATTGGAAGATGAATGCACATATCGTCAATATTCAGTAACTTTGTCTCACTTTTTGACTTAATCTCCGATCAACATTTGAAATTATTACAAAAGTTATCAAAAAACACTTTGACCTTCCATTAAAGTGATATCGGTATAGTACTTCGTTCGATTCACCGAGTAGTTTTATAGTGTAATGAACAATGTAGAAGTGTTAACACGTCTAGTCCATATATAAAAACTGTTGAATAAAACATATGCAAATAATTATTTTGGTGAAAAACAGTTTTCTAAGATAAACCAAGAAAATGTGTATTTTAACAGATAAAGTTATTCTTTTTGCTTCGAAATTTCCTTGTCTACTCTAAGAATATTCTTTTATGATGAACAAAAAAAGAAAACTAATTCTCGGTTCCGACAAGTAAAAACTTTAGTTTTTCAATAATCAAAGGCTACTATCATATGAAAGTGTTCGTATCATGATTTTTAATCTTTTTCATTTAGAATGTTGAAACTTAAATTTCTTCAAGTATCTAGTAAATATTTTATATTAACTCTCCGATCGATTTCAAAATTTAATTTTTTTAACTAGAATTTCAAGGTTTGAAACAAAATAAAGAATAATAAAAATGAATAGCTTTAATTTACTTGGATATCAATTTTTTCTAAAAGACAACAACTGAAATAGAAAAAAATTCTTCCCGTCAATATCTACATCTATCATAATAGATTTCAATCAAGGATGTTCATAAGAAGCGATTTCAACCAAATTACAAACCGTCAATTTAAAAAATCTCATTGATATTCTTCTGATTATTATACTATTCTAGATAGCTGATATATGCGAAATAAAAATTGATAAAACATTCCATGTGAAAAAAAAACAACTAATGATACAATTCAAGTTAATATAAGCAAGAAGATTTGAAACGATGAAGTATTTTTCATGATTATATTTCTGTAAACGTGTTGAAGCAATGTTTTTACAGCTCGAATAAATATGATTATTAAGTTATAGATATAATGAAAAATTTCTTTTTTCTTCATTACGATTCATGAATATACTCGACAAATACGACGCTCTTGCCTGTCTATCTACTTATTTGAAAATCCATGAAAAAATATGTATTACATGAATAATGAATACCATTAAAATAAATAGATTCGATCGAATAGAATATTGATTGACAGCCCGATTGCATAAATGTTTGTTACAACAGAAAATTTTAAGATCACGAATTCGAACGTTAGTCTCATTACCGACAATAGCTGAACTTTCTAATCTTTTTGGACAGCCAGTAGAACTTGCATTGCGCAAGGTAAATTTAGTACCATTGGTGAGTTTACCGATCATTTTCTTTAATCAAAAAATTTCAAATAGAAACTTTTATATCTGAAATCTTTTACATACTGTACAAATTGCATCCGATGTTCGAACATCATTTGTTGAGATCAATGTTCCATTCTTATTGAATGGATCGTTACAACCCGTTGTGTTCACTTTGGTGGTTATGCATGAGTAGCATTCCAAAGCATGGAGACGATAAATTTCTTAAAGAAATTATATAGAATTCACGTATTCGATTCTTCATTTCGAGCCTACCGTTGAAAAATAAGAACAATACTAGACAAAACAGATTTGCTTTCATGATGATGTGAAGAAAAAAATGATGAATGAGAGTGAATGACAGTCAGAAACTTGATATTGTACAATTAGAAATAAATATTGACGATTTTATAATGAATATGGCACACGGGAGATACGTATCGCCATATTTGTCGTTCTCTTTTCCCCCAGTTTTTTTTTCATTTAAAATTGAAAATAATAGAAAGTAAGCTTGTATTGTAAATCTTATTTTCTCTGTATCAAAACGAAGTTGATTTAAAAAAACATCATTAATAACGAAGGCAAAAGAAAATTTTTTCAGAGTAGTCTTGTTAGGACTAACATACGAAGCGTGCATGTTTTCTTCGGATCTATCAAAATATTAAAAAAATAAGTCAGTAAAATATTTACGAGTCTATTGCTTCTTCTTCAGCATTATATCGGTTGTCAGTTAACGCAATATGCTATTTTTATTTTTACGCATTACTTTTAATTTCGATCGAATATTCTATCTCGTCCTACACGTTATCAAACTGAGTTCTATTTATAAATGAAAAAATAACCCGTTGAAAAATGTATGAATCGATCTGGGATCAAAGCGAACAATAAATTAAATATCGACATTTTAACAAAATTGTGACTTTTTCAAACCGCTATTCATATAGAAGTTGAAAGCAAAAAATCTCTTTAACTCATAATAGAACGATAGACTGAAGTTAAGAAGGAATCAAAGTTAAGCAAAGCAGAAATAGTTTTATCAAGAGAATTCGATTTTATTGAAAATTTATACACAAATGCTGAGATATCATGTTAGCCAACAATTGCATATATAGAGAGACGCATGAGCTTTCATAAAAATGAACATGAGTTTTCGTGTTGGAAAAGGTATTCACATATGTATCAATAAGTATGACTTTTGATGTCAGTACGACGTTCCATCTCACCTTCATCATCAACAAGCAAACATCTACTTGGGAAAATCTAGCAGATTTCAGAAGCAGAAAAACATCGAGTAAATCGTGACTCATTTGATGTATTCACCTTTTTAACCTATTTCCGATGAAATCTCTTTTTGTTGCCATTTAATGAAGAAGCTAAACAATATTCTTATTATGGTATACAAGAAAAGTTTGAAATTTTTTACTAAGGTAGAACATATCTTTTGATTTTTGGTTTGCTAAGGTTCGAGTCCGATCGGATGTTTGTTGCAAAAACTCGACCCATGTAGTAAACTACAGATAGCTCAAGCACAGCTGGAATTGGTAAGAAATTTTTAAAATGGTCTAGAGTGGCCGATAATAAATCGGTCTTAAATAGATCAAATTTCGGTGAAAAACTGTCGATTTTTCGAAAAAATCGCTCGAAATAAAAAGTAGTTTAGGAGCACATGTAAAAGATAATCCATCATAATGAATCTATCTAAATAGAATCTCAGAAAAAGGATTTAAAAATATGTGTTGAACACGTTTATTAGTATTCTGATAGAGAACGCTTGTTCGCGCAGTCCTGCTGGGGCTAAAATCTGGAACTCATACATCTATAACTTCATAATGCTAATAGAAAACACAGGAAATGTAATATCACGAGTTTCGTTCGTATCTTCTTTCCCTGATGGGTACCCTATTTTTTGTTTTTATTGTTGCTATAGCTCGCTAGTTTCAATCTTTCGTTGTTGATTTTTCTTATTATAAACATTGAAATAAACCGTAAACAACACTCTGATATATGACGATAATATAATGCTCGTTGACATGTCTGTAATAGAGTAATACACTGATTTCTATCATTTTTAATGAAGAGATGGGGGGGGGGGGCGGGTGGCGACACTCATTTGTTTCTCTTTCTAACTTCCCTCTTTTTTCTGTCCATTCGAGTGTTTCTGGTATCTAATTCATCTATTTCCTTCTCTCCTAACACACAAAAACAAAGACAATGAAATTAGCTTTTTTTA
Organism: Rotaria macrura; assembly: GCA_900239685.1. Lineage (NCBI taxonomy): Eukaryota > Metazoa > Rotifera > Eurotatoria > Philodinida > Philodinidae > Rotaria > Rotaria macrura. Next base: position 39,898 of record OENT01000369.1, on the reverse strand, counting down.
AATTTCAACCGGTGAATTTCCGGTATTGTCCGGATCGGTTCAAGCACTGTCTCCACCGCACTTACACTAAAACTAGAATCCATACAAACATTTGAAATAGTCGAATATGACGGACAAACATTTTGTCTATTCGTTGTCGAAAAGATTTCCTGACACAATACAACAGATAATTAATAAATGATGTTATATCGATATAGCGAAAATTAGCTCCAACTATGGCTTTAGTCAGCTTACAACAACGAAATTACACATCTACCAGCGATGGAATTTACTCTACGTATAGTTTGTGAAAAAAGTTTTTTTTTAATGTTGAAAAATAAAAGAGATATTTAAGTTATGAAAAAAAATGCTCGATTTTTCATTGTGCATTTAACCTGTCTTAATTGATTCGCCTTTTTTTCTTTTACTTAGATCAATCACACATATCTGCGCCATTGTTAAAATGAAATATTATTCAGGACCTAAAAGAAGATGATGAATCGACAATCTAGTTTATGATTATTAGGCTACGAAAGATTTTTAATATATGCTAATGACGTAAGCCGCTCTCTCCTATTATTGATCGTGAATGTGACACGCCTGACTTTGATGTTGGAATGGAGATTTGTAGACATAGTCAATGAATGATTGATAGTAGTTGAAAATCTAATATCCAACAATTATATATATAGTAGGGAATCATATAAGAAGAAAAAACTCCGAGTCAATTGTGATGCTACATCAATCCGCAGGTCTCTAAAAAATGCCGTTTAATATAATCTATGACGTTTTATTTCTCGGAATGATTATTTCGCAAATGTTAACTACTGAAATTCAGTTTCGTCTTTATCACTCAGATCGACTAAGTGACGGTGCATTGTACCATGATTGCTTGCTGCATAATGGGCCTCTAAATATCATGCTCGATAAAAATATCAAAAACAAAAATCAGGTGGTTGCTTATTGTATTCGTCCAGTTGACTTGCATTCTGATACATTTTCAAATAATGAAATCCAAGTAATTCATGGAACATTAATAAAATTCGAAACATTAAGAAGTGAAAATGTGACAAGTCAACAATTGTATTTATCATACGCACCTGTTGATGTTGTTGAACGATATCAAGAATTTCTTGAAGGTTTAAACCAATCTTTGTCGAATCAAGTATATTATAATTGTTCGATACCATGGTTTGGGGAATTCTGTCAATATACATTTAACTCGACACTATCATTTGATGAGATTGTCTACGAATCTTTAACAATGGTAGAAGTTCCAGCTATCAATGTATCATGCTACACATTTATAGAATGCTATCGAGGTCCATCACCATCTTGTTTAGACTGGCGAGAAATATGTGACGGAAAGATCGATTGTATTGATAGTGGCCTGGACGAACTTGCCTGTGAAGAGCTTGATTTAAACGAATGTACAACGGATGAATTTCGTTGCAACAACGGACTTTGTATTCCGAACAACTTTTTCAACGATGATCCATACAATCCAGATTGTATGGATCGTTCAGACGAAAGCATGACTGGTACTCTTTTTGAACAGAGTTATAGCTCTAATTGTTTTTACGATTCTTCATTCCGCTGTGAAGAGACAGCATGTCCAAATCAGCGTATGCTTTCGTGTGGTGATGGGGAGTGTACTATCGATAGCCACGATTGTTGGAATAAACGCAACATAATTTTATGGCAAGCAAAATTATCTTCGAACGCAAACCTCCATTTATCGTTTGATTGTTGGAAAAGTTTGGTTTGTTTAACTGTTGACAGTATCGATCATGGCAGATTGCTGGACTCGATCAAGTGCGTAAAGCAAAATGAGAGCGAAAGAATAATCCGAGAAAAGTGTCCAACATTCTTCTTTTTTCCTGCTCAACCAATAGTACTGAACCATATTCACTTTGCCTATACAAATAATCTTACAAATACGAATGATTTAATATACATGAACAATTTTCTCTTTCCTCATTATGTATGCTACGATCAGCAATTATGCGAATCGCTTCCGGCAACAGTATGGGTGAACAACTCAAGCTGTCGATCTTGGTCGGAGTTAAACCTTGATCAATCATTACTACACAAAAGTGTGAAACAACGTACGCTGGAATTGTTTCTTTCATGCATGACAACAAAGAACAATGACACTCAATGTCCAAAATCAAAGCCATTTCGATGTGCGAACTCATCAAAATGTATAGGCTTAAATCGACTTCTCGATGGTTTTGCAGATTGCTTCTTAGGAGATGATGAAAAAATCAACAATAGTTGTTCGTTGCCAGACATCCGTTATCGCTATAAATGTTCATCAGAAAACAAATGCATTCCTACGAATAGTCTTGGCAATCAAATAGTTAGATGCGAAAATAGGGAAGATGCACATATTAATCAGATGATTCAACAGTCCAATATTCTATCGTTTCGGTCACTCTGCAATGGCTATGTTGAGCATAAGGCAATCGATGGTATTAATGCCACTGATGAAACGGACTGTAAACATTGGCCGTGTAGTAATGCATATACTCGTTGTGACGAGACTTGGAATTGTCTTGATGCAGCTGACGAAGCTAACTGTCCTAATAATCCATGCGGTCCAGATAAGCATCCTTGTATACTACCATATAATTATACTTTCACTTGTTTACCCTTATCTCGAATCAACGATGGTCATATCGATTGTTTGGGCTCTTATGATGAATTAAATCAATGTCCACCTTCGTTGCAACCATTTTTATGTAATGTGTATCATTGTCTTAACGAGAAAATATGCATTCCAGCACATGCCGTTTGTGATTCGAAACGATATAAAAATTGTGCGGCAGGCGATGACGAAGGTGATTGGTGCACAATAATCTATAATACATCACAATGGCGATCCAATTTTAGTGATTCTCCACTATCACGAACTTTCGACGCACAAACATATATAAGTTATTTACAATCAAACACTATGGGAGTTCAACCTGTCAATTTTATGTTAACAAATCATCTCATCTACCCTGTTAATCTATATTCCACTGACACGATCAATTTTATCGCAAGCACAACAACAGAAGCCGTTCGTTCTGATAATTTACATACGAATTCAAATCAACGATCTGTGGATAGTGGATTAAACGGATTTTGCTATCGTGGAGTTCTTATCTATTCTAGTGGATTGAAAGAAAAATCTTGTCTTTGTTCACCATCGTATTTCGGATCTCAATGTGAATATCAAAGTCAACGACTCAGTCTCACACTGCAATTTCGAACAGTTGAGTGGCAAACTTTATTGAATTTTGTTATGATGCTCATGGACAATGACACAAATATTAATTCCTATGAACAAATTGACTATATGTCAGTGCGTGACTGTCGTAAAAAATTTACTTTCACTCTTCTTTATTCAAAACGACCAAAATCTATTAATCACAGTTACTATGTACGTATCGATGTATTTAACAAAATGAAAATGGAATATTTTGTCAGTATGTTCTATCCGATTCGATTTTCATTCTTACCAGTTTATCGTCTTTCGCTTCATGTCAATGTTCCCTTACAAGAATCTTTACCGATATCGAAAAATTGTCCTTTAAAATGTTTACATGGACAATGTACACGTTTTGCAAATGTCGATAAATTCTTCTGTCGTTGTTTTGATGGGTTTTCAGGAATATCGTGTACTATTAGACATCACTGTCGATGTTCGTTAGGCTCGATCTGTGTGGGAATTGTCAACAATCGATCGATTTGTATTTGCCCTCCCAACAAATTTGGATCCAATTGTTATCTGAAAAAGATAGCATGCATGTCAAATCCATGTCCTAATAATAGTCAATGTATTGCAACTGATGAAAACATGTTTGAATCAGGATACTTTTGTATATGTCCTGAAGATTTTATGGGTTTAATGTGTGAAAAAGTAGAAACGAAAATCGAATTTCATTTCTCAAAACATCTTATGATTCCACAAGCAATACTTATCCATTTCATTGTTGTTCCACCACAGTATGATCCAGTTCGTCAATATCCTCTTAGTGATGTTACTCAAACAACGATAGTATCAAAAATTGGATATGATCAAAGTTCAACAGTTGTTTATTATGGAGAAAAATTTCATATGATATTTTTAGAATGGAATCAAGATTACTATCTTGCTCTACTTCAGCACAATCACACATCATTAGTCAGTATTTCAATAACCATTATTCCTGAACATCGCTGCGTATCTATTTCTGACCTACTCGACATTCAGATTCAAGCTTTGCCAACATGGAATCGTGCCAAATATTATCATATTCCATGTCAAAAACGATCTGATCTTGTATGCTTCTATGATAATGATCAATTTATGTGTCTTTGTGATGTTGATCGGCATGCAAATTGTTTCAAATTCAATTATCATCGTGTGTATAACTGTTTTGGATATAACTATTGTGAAAATGGTGGACAATGCTATCAAAATAATAATACTTGCCCAACAGTATCATCATGTTTCTGCACTAAATGTTACTATGGTACTCTATGTCAGTTTACCTCGATCGGCTTTGGTTTATCTTTGGATAGCATTCTTGGTTATAGTATTTGGCCAAATATACGTTTCTTTCGACAACCCAGAATTGTCATAATTAGTGCATGTCTTACGATAGTGATGTTATTAACGGCCATCCTAAATGGAATTCTATCTATTACTACGTTTCGAACGAAGCGATCACTCGAAGTCGGCTGTGGCCTTTATCTTCTTGCATCGTCAATTACATCATGTCTCACCATTATGATGTTTTCTTTGAAATTCTTAATACTTGTCATTTCTCAAATGTCAATAATTACAAACTATTCCTTTCTTCTAGTCAACTGTATTATTATGGATATGATGTTGAAATCACTTTTGGCCATTGGTGATTGGTTAAATGCTTGTGTTGCCATTGAACGAGCGGTGACCATTTTGATTGGAGTCAATTTCAATAAAAAAAGAAGTAAGAGGATAGCCAAACGAATAATCTTTGCTGTATGTATTGTTACTTTGACAAGTTATATTCATGATCCTATTCATCGTCATTTACTGGAAGATAATAGTGAACAACGAAAATGGTGTATTGTACGTTATTCATCATCATTTCAGATTTTTGTTTCATTTATCAATATCTTTCATTTTCTCGTTCCACTTTCCATTAATGTTATTTTCGTTTTATTCGTTATTATTTTAATGGCCCGAAATAAGTTTAAGATTAATAGAAATCACACACACAGAGAACATCTATGGCAGCAATTTCATCGACACAAACATCGTTTGATAAGTTCATTTATTCTGATAATCATTGGAATGCCTCGTCTAATCATCTCGTTTCTATCAGAATGTATCAAATCAGCTCGGAATCCTTGGCTCTATCTCGGTGGTTATTTTCTTTCATTTATGCCCCCATTACTTATATTCGTACTCTTTATTCTACCGTCTGAATTCTATCGAAAACAGTTGAATGAAGCTGGTACACGTATTTCAACAGCAGTTTACCGTCGATTTCGCACCGAATAAATACAACATCGAAAACTAATCATCCTTCTGATACTTTGATTAAAAAACTGATTTGCAAGCATTTTGTTTTTTTTGTTGTTGTATTTCTTATGTCTGTATAATTATTGCCGATTTATATTGATGAAGAAATCAGTTATGCTTACTTCTACGTGCAACAATGAATGATCTCTTGAGAACTTTATATCTCGATGGCATAGAATAGTCGACTTTGATTTCACCAGGATTATTTTCGTCAATTTTTATTCCGTATCTTCTAATTTCATAGTCTCTATTTCAGTTGATATTTAATTTCCAAGATAAAATGTTTAATTCTACACTTTCTGATATTTAAGTTAACAAAAATGAATTTGTTTCTAATAAGTTAAATGGTGGATAAGTGAGATGAAATCATTGGAATCCAAAGAAACACAAAGATGCGTGGAATTAGTCAAACGCATTCAATTCTAGTAGGATGTATGGAGTTATGGGTCTTTCCAGGCACGGTTCAATCTTGTTTAGAGCCTAGAAACTTAGCTGTTACAACATGCGGATCCATAAAAGTATTCTAACATAGAATAATGGGAAAGTGAACAATTAGAAATAATTTTGCATTGTGAGGTGTGAATATGATAGAACATCTGTACTATCCATACAATAGAAAACACAAAAAAAAACACATATCCCGAAGGGAACAATAGATAAACCTTCTTTCTAATAGATTTCTATGCATCAGTCAAAGGCATGCTTTAATTTGTACCAACACACATTTATCCAAGAGCGTTGACGTGGAAATCACCGATTGCTGAGTAGTTGCGGATGGCTTTGGGTGTCATTACGTAGTCTTGCTAATATCTTCTAGAATAACCCCATCCACATCCTTATTCAAGAAGATACTGTCTGTTGTAATCGGATAATTTGCACAGAAACATTGAGCTTTCTTTTTAAAATAGTGTTGTGTGTGGTGCACGTTTTACCGCCTAGACAGAACACGAATTTCAATCGACGATGTGTTACTAAACAGTGAACTAATGATTTATAGTTTTCCAACTGAACAGTCATCCGTGTGGAAAAAGTTCAAGCAAAATGATGTTTAGTATAACTTAATGCTCATGAAGATTTTACATATATATCATAGTAACGATTATTTCCATAAAGAGATGGGATGGGTCTCAGTAAAATTATCAGGTCATTCAGTCAGTGATCCTTCATTAAGATTTCATAAAACATAGTCACTAGTTAGGATGAAGATTATAGTAATACCAGTAATTAGGCGTTTGCTTGATGGATAAATAAATCATCACCTGTCCATGATGGTCTACCCAACATGTGGCTGAAATTAGTGAAAGATAAAAATACGTGTACTGCATATCATTTGCCTCTTTCGTAGTCTCTCTGGGTATGTGACCATCGACTGCAATTTTATAAAGGTGATGTTGGCGTGCTCCCAAGTTGTTGTGGATGTAGATAAAGAGTATTTGTACACCTTCACGCATACCCATATCTATAGTCAACAATATTACAATCACACTCTGATTGCCAACAACTGATAAGTTCCCGTTTTCCTTCAAAATACCAATTGGAGACCTTACAATAAAAATAGGTTATTAAGATCTGTAATATAGGATTCAATCCATCTCTATCGCCTAGTTTCAACAGTGGAAATAACACAATAATCGGTCTCGTTGCTAAGAAACGTCATTGAAAAATGACGAGCATTCATATACGTAGAATCCTCACATATCATAAGCAACAGTTCGTTCTGGAAATTTTATTTTCATGATATTAGGTGAATACCGATGAAGAAGTATAACAAATAGAACACTGTTTTCTTGAGCCTGCGATACGAAATCGAGATGTGGCCGCAGCTACTTTTAGTATGTCCTAAGTAGAAAAAAAAACCGTTGGAAGTTGGAACATTGTTCGGGTTCGCCCTCTTTGGTGTCTTTCAGTATTTTGATTCGAATAATGTCTCGTGATTTTCGCCGAAAATAGAAAATTACTTCTATTAAAATAATCAGCAAAAGATTCAGTTGTGTAGGATCCGTCAACAAGAGTTCTCAGACTTTTTTGTGTTCTATTGTTAAGTGTTGTTGCAAGTACAATGCAAACATAAATTGAAGTTGTTAGCATTCTCAGGATTTTTCCACGCAAGAAAATTCGAGAGGATCCTGTGAAGTACTTAGCAAGCTAGATAGTTCAATAATTCAAAGAAATTATTGAAAAATTAAGAACATGAGGACTTTGCATTAGATTGCAAAAACTAAAAATCTAATATTTATTGTTGATTGTAATAGTTTCAAAAGATACTACTAAATATTTCCCGGTTTTATTTAGTAATAATACAATGGAGCTACAAAATTTTCTCTTTGCTAGATTAATGCTAGAACACCCTGTAGAAAAGGAAATGTTTGTCGACAACATGTGCTATTTCTCAGTGTTATCTGATGATTAGTCAAATCATTTGAAGATTTATTTCGCTTAAAAGCAATACCTAGAATAAGATTGGTTTTACTTATTTTTGTGCTGAAGAGATAGCTCATTTTTATATAAGATCTAGAATTTCGATAACATCGTGTTTGTCTATAATCGAGACTAATTTCTCATTAACTCCATAAAATTTTAATGAAATAACAGAAAAACAAAAAAATCTAGTTAACTGACAACGTTTCGCATCAGAATCATCAGTCATAGAGTGCTCAAGGTTCATTGTTATTTAGAAAAGAAAATGAAATCAGACAACAGATCATTTTGACATTAGAACATAGAAAAACTTCGAAAAAACCATTAATCAATCTTCATTTCCGTAATAATCTGTACATTTTAGTTTTATTGAAAGTTTCTTTATAATTTGAGAAAATCGAATATCTGATGAATGACGACGTTCGTAAATTAATTGAGACGCTTGAGCTAGAGTAGAAAATAAAAGACGTTTGTTAATTTTAATAAGAGAATAAAAAATTCAATCAATTTCGATTTGGAAAGGAACAGAATTTCACTTAATTATGAATATATATCTTCAAGGTCATGTTTAACATTATATTTCATATAGATCGTGTTAAAAACGATTTCGTCGCTCTTTCACATTTGACTTTAATCAGAAGAAAAATCTTAATTTTTTGTGATATACTAAAACCATCCATTGTGAATGAATAATAAATAAGTCTAGATTCCAATGCTAGAGAACAACAAGAAAAATGCAAAGAATACGTGTTTAAATTCATTTTCCTCTTGAATTTCAATGAATTCTTACACTATGTAAAATGATCGATTGGAACTTTTTGCATGAAACTTGATTAGTTTGCTGTCTAAAAAAAATCAACAGATTATTGATAACGATAAAAATCCGTACAAGCGTTTTAATTGAATTTCTCTCCCTGTATTTATTTAATAATCAATCTTTTAATTTATTAAAATTTCGATCCCTGTAATAACAAATTAAAAATCAAAGTAGTTCCAATAAATATATTTAATATTCCGTTATATTGTTCATTTGTCACAATAATTATTAGAAGCGAACAAGACGAAGATAGATTCCATAGTTAATTATCTAAATTTAATGAAGACTTACATGATTTTATGAACACCTCTTACTATGAATAATTCATTCTATATCTATAGAACTGAATGGTATTTCAATGATCAATAAGTTATTTTTGTAGAGGAAAACCTAATAAAGGAATTTATTTCAATTGAGTTTGTCTTTTACATTGATTTGTTGATAAGTGGCTGAATAGAAAAAAACGAGAGAGCAGATTCGTTTAGATGATCAAGTCTATTGAACTTCTATGAAAGAATGTAACATATTAAATTAGTGAAATGGCCAATGCGCGAACGCAAGTGACCGCGTAATAAATTCTCCACTCGAGAAAGTCCGATGTGGACCTTTCGCAGGTGTCAACGAGAGCGATGTGCAATGCTCACGCCTCAACCTGGAGCATTCACGTCGATGATCGTGATTGCATCCGTGGCAGGTAAGTATGATTTAATTATCGTTTTCTTCTTCGTTATATAATGACAGAACAAGCACAAAATGCAGAGTAGACTATTTCAAAAAATGGAAAGAAATAAGAAAACAATCTTGTGATTCGTCAAGAATGATTTTTTCTTCTTCTTGTGTTCTTTTATTTTTTATCGAAATTTCGAAATTACACTTAATTTTATCGAAATAAAATCTTGTCCATCATTACATTGAATATATTCATATGAATAATCGAAACTAGATGAGAAGAAATCGTTTAATAAAAACAAATGGGTACAATATAAAAAAGAAGAGTTAATTTCCATGTCGAAATTGTTTTGCTCAACTGAATGTATTAATATAAAAATGAATTATGAATAAGAAAAAGTATATTCTTTTGAGGGGGTGGGGTCGCGACCCCGTTAGTTTCTAATTTAATAGGGCCATTCGATAGAGCATCATATTTTACATATATCCTCAAATTTTAACGTTATTTGCATGTACCTAGTCTGAGTTATAGTCAACACCAGACTGAATTTTTTGATAAAAATTTGTCCCTGGATGTGTCCAGTTAGAGACTGGTTTCGAACATAAAGTAACTGCAGAACAAAACTTTTTATACATGAATCGATAGAGAATTTTTCGCTCTATCGGATTCATTCTGAACAAGCTTGAGAAAAGAATTCTTTCATACTATTTGGTAGGTATTACCTACTAGGTAATACCTTGGTGCGGACAGCTTGTTTTTTATTCCAACGGCTTTTTATCGTGTTTTCTTAATCGCGACTGTGCTTAAAGATATTTTCTTGTATATCATTTGATAGAGCATTTCAAAATCTTCAAAATGGTGTAAAATTCTCCAAGAAAAAACATATATCTCACGCTGTTCTTGCGAGACCAAATGTGTTCATCTTTGAAATTCTATGAAAAATCTTCACCAACTACTTAATTTCATCACCAAACATTACTTTTAATGTAAAATAAATATGATATTTGAAATCAGCATTAAAAACTGACCCAGACAGCACTGGTTTCACACGAAAAGGTTCTTTTAAAGAAAATTCACCTGTACCCCCCTTCGTGCGATACTCCAACCAAAAAAGAACTGTAGGGGAGTACAGGTGAATTTTCTTTAAAAGAACCTTTTCGTGTGAAACCAAAGCTGTCTGGGTCAGTTTTTAATGCTGATTTCAAATATCATATTTATTTTACATTAAAAACAATGTTTGATAATGAAATTAAGTAGTTGGTGAAGATTTTTCATAGAATTTCAAAGATGAACACATTTGGTCTCGCAAGAACAGCGTGAGATATGTTTTTTCTTGAAGAATTTTATACCATTTTGTAGATTTTGAAATGCTCTATAAAAGCAAATATAGAAAAATATTTAAAATCATAATCATGACTAAAAAAAACACGATACCAACTCATTGATGTGTAAAAAATGGTGTATGCAACAAAGTATTCACTATCAAACGATATGAAAAGATTCTTAGTCCAAATTCATACAGACTATGTCTGATAGAGGGAAGAATTCTCTATCGATTCATGTATAAAAAGTTTTGTTTTATTTTAACTTTATGTTCGAAATGCAAATAACATCAAAATTTGAGCATATACGTAAAAAATCGTGCTCTATCGAATGAACCTATTAAATTAGAAACTTAGGTGGTCGCGACCCCGCCCCCCCCCCCTCCCCTTAATTAAAATCGCTCACATTTAGAAATCTGTTCTTTGTTTGATTCTATCGAATTTTTCAGTTGAGAATACTTCGAAATTGACATGAGTACCGTTGACAAGATCTGGTATCATAAGTATCACATTGGAAAAGCGTCTGGCGGTTTACCTATAAGAAGAAATACGAGCTATGAGATTATTTCGATACGATAAAAAGACAATGCAATTGAGACATAAAGTCAGTCAAAAAAAAACATTTCGATACAAAATTGGAAAATCGGGCCCAAAAGTATCTGATTGTTCCGTGCTTCATATCAAGTCAAAATTTTCTACTTTACTGATGGATATTTGAAAAGATGCTTAGGTTTTAGACTTTTACAGATCACTGAAGAAACATTCTTTCTCATAGAAATCTGTTTGATTTTTCGAAGAGATACATGTTATTTTAATTTTAATACGATCAATTTACTTGAGGGTGTCGATGTGATCGGCATGTGCGATTGAAGATTTGATCGTTGTATTACTATTACTATACTTAGATATATGTACTATTAATAAATTGAAAGGTAAGTTTCATTTTACCATAGAAATCAATTTAGTTTTTCTTTAATATTACGATAGTCTCAATATAGTGGTTCATGATTAAGAATAGAAATAATCAACAGTATACTAGACTATAGATGAGTTGGATAGACCCACTTTTTGGAAAAAGATGATAAAAGTGTGAGATAGAAACATATTTTGCTAGAACCTTACAGGAGGCATAATATTATCCCTCAAATCTAGATCCCTAAAAAGTTTAGCATAACACCTATTTTTTCGTAGAGAAGATTAATAGATGCCATCGAATAAGACTCAGTATACATCTATAAAAACGATTAACAACAGTCGAACTCTTTTAGTTGTTGAAAATTCGTATATATTTATTTGGAAAATGATAGTGTTAGCAACTTTAGGGTTAGCCAGCTACAGTAAAAAAAATAGTTCATCGTGTGTAGTGAATATGTAAGCAAAATGGCAAGATGAATAAATATAGAAAATATATGCAAGCGTAAAAAGTGACAGGCCACTATCTATTGATGTAATTGATGTGATAGTTGAGATGAATGAAGTTGATAAAATCGTTGAATTAAATGAATAATCTTCCCAACATTGACGCGCACGTTGATTGTGAGACAAAGTTAAATAATCAAGGTTGATATGATGATTAAAGTCGAAGCAGTTAGCCAAATGTTGATCACCAAAATCTCGACATAAGCACTTGTAAATATCATCATAAAAGCAGGATATTGAACGATTTTGATATGGTAAATGATAATATTTAATACGTTGAATGAGATGCATTTACATCATGCTTTCAACAAATATTTCATGTGTAGGCCGACAGCGATCGGATGGATTCATGTTTCGTACAATAACTGATGAATAGTCAACTTCTTCATGAGCAACCAAGTAGTACAGGGACGTCGAGAGTTCAAAAATAGCAATCTGAAATGGATGTGACCAATAGCCAATGATTGAAGTTTTATTTTCGCATATTTTTGTCAAAATTTTGTTGTGCATATGTACAGCATGATTCAAGAAATGGATGAAATGCAAAAATACGAATGATAGCGAAGGCAAAATAAGAATATTGTCATATGAAAGAATAATTTTGTTATCATGAATTTCACATCTTGCTCCATAGAATCCTTTTAGACAGATGCATATATATGCTGGATGGTATGGAGTATGCTCATCAGAAGGTATGTACACGTTAGAAAATTCATGCAATATGCTGTTTCGTTTCACTAGCTTTTATTGTTAAGATGGGTTGATCTGTAAGTGGCCAATTCGGTGTATTGTAGAGCTGCATTTGGCATTAATTCTCAAGTTCCATGAAATCATCCGAATTCGAAATTGTGTTGTCTAGATGTGAGTCAGAAATGAGATCGATTTTAAGTTTTGAAAAACTGAAATCGATTACATCTCTTGTGTGTGTGTGCGTCGAAGTAGATAAGAGGGAGAAAAAAGATTGTACGCTTGCACTTGTGTTCATACCAAATTGTATTTACGGTTTTACCAAAATTTCCATTTAAGTTCACAGATATTCTGGCTCTCATATCCTACGTTTAACTCAATCCAATATTTTTTATATGCAGGCGTGCTCGCACTGAATTTTTATCTGGTTGAGAACTGAACATTCACATATAGAAGTAGCTAGTCGGGAGTGACTTCCTGGAAGGACACCAACAAACCACTAGTCGTCACTACTGGAAGTTAATTGTAGATTCAGCTCAGAAGAGACGCATATATAAATCGACATTGCGCTTTGAAAATACTACTTATAAGAGTTCACTAATGAAGACTTTCAATATAACTCTGATTTTCCGTCTAGATCATGAAACAAATAGCGTCTATCTAACGATAGACCAAGAGCTTTTTATGAAAAGTTATGTGACCTTTTGATTAAATGAAAAAGTTTGGACTTATTATTTTAACATACGAATCTCATGTTGTTCATGTAGTAAGATAAAAACTTATCTTGTTGTATCTAACCTCAGGAACTTTAGATAGATTTGTTGATGAACGTCAATAATCATCTACAGAATTCGTTGAGAAAATTTTCAGGCTCCAAGTTTCTCTTCATTATTCATCAAATTACTATCGTAATCTTCATAAATAAATCAACGACAATTTGATATTTCACTGTTTTTTATTATTATCATTTTCTACCCAAGCAAACAAATAATTACAAGAAACAATTCGTTTTTTCGTTAAGACGCTACATTTCATATAAAAGGGAATAAAAGATAAGAGACGGTTACGGTTTGGAATTTCCCAGTCTTATACGGAAATACATTTAAACATCGGAGCAGCTAGGCGCAGTGTGACGTTCTGGTAGAACATCCACGAGCAACTTCCAGATTATCTGAAAAATTGATGGAAGAAATGGTTTAGATTTCTGTGATGCAGAGGAAAAAAAATGTGTTGAGTTTTAAAAGTGACCCCAAGTGTATAACATCTGGATACATATGTTCGATGAACACATTCATCAAAAGAATTCAGAGATGATAATGTGGATGTCTTCGCTAGCTTTTAATCGAGTTTTCAGGAAGTTAGATGCTTGCTGGCACTATTTTCGTCGCTATTGATCGTGATTATTCTCTTAATACGTTGAAAATAAGCTCAGTTTTGAATTTATTCGGAAAGATGAAACAAGAAGTATTTTTTCGACTTTTTTCGAAGATTATGGCTGAAAATGTTCTATTGTTACTATGATTTATTCTGACTTTGTTTGAGTATCGATGTATATGAATATCAACTTGACTGAGTGAATTAATAGTATAGAGTTATACATGAGCATGCGCATGGGGCGCAATGACGCTGGAGCGGATATCGTCAGTCAGGATCGTGCCTCCTCTCCTATTTCAAAGTTCGGATGCAAGTGTTGCTGACCTTTGTAAAACAGTTTATAATTATAGATATAACTAGAGATTCAATCCAACCTCAAGTGAATCACATTGACGAACGTTGCTTGTCTTGTAGTACATATGTGATATCGAACGATGGAATCACTCACTTTCAAATAAGAAGACGTAGGAAAAACAAATAACTAAGTTATGCCTCTGTCCAAAACATCTTTATTATTTTTGAATATTCATGATTAAAACTTATATGCGTAAAAAGTAGAAAGTGTCCCAATGATTAGTTGTATAAACGATAATCGAACGTACATCGACTACTGATTATGGTACATATTCCAGAATATTTTCGTTTTCTGTGCTTCGGCTCAAATATCCTTTCTCTATCAAGTATTCAATGGATGTCTAGAAAGAAAAAAAAACACATAATCATCATATTTCTTTTCGTTCGATTTCTAGTAGAAGAATAAAATCGCACTGGGATGATATTTGCATCGCAGGTAACTATATCTTTGAAGTGATCGATGACTTCTTGTATTAAAGAATCTTCTTGCAAGATTTTTTTAGATTTCATTATTCGAACGATGATTGCCTATTCAAATATGTATAAAACAATGTGTGTACAAAAAGATCGTTAACATAAAGAACAAAAAATACACACGCGTATACGCCATATTAGGTTAGCATCAGCTGGTATTGTTTTATATTTAGAAGTTTCTTGGTATATTCTGCGAATTGGTTTGTTCAACTTGATGCAATCGTTATTACTGAAAAGCGAGTAGATGAGATAAGGAATCCAAAAGAAAACAATTCTGATCTATTCAGATACCTAGTAAAATTTTCATTTAATCGGATAGTATGCTCCATTCGGAAGTTCGTCTCCTTTAGATTATCTGCCTGGACTTGTAAATTTGTTAGTAGATTACTTCTTATTAAATTACATAGAACTTCTATTAAGATATGAATTTTGATCTTTGTCTGGTCGCCTAGTTGTTGTACTGTCCAGTCTAATGAATCATTGTACAACAGAAGAATAGCCATTTCATATGCCGATGTCTTAAGATAAACGTTAGATATTATCTCAGAATAATAAGTAAAACAATTGAACTTACTTGCAATCTATATTTCGATGCAGTAAAATAAGCTTCTAGTTCACCACTTGAATATTGACCAATCCATGTAAGTTTTCGTTGACCATTGGTATGCTGCTGACAATAGAACTGAATGAATCGATCAACTGAAGGCGTAAGCTAAATGAAGATCAATAAAATTAATATATAGAATATGAATAGTTATGTTGGTTTCAATTACTTCACGTGGTAGATTGAAATCGGATGCAACAGAGAAATTCCATAGATTTGCATGAAGTACCTTGACTGAAAAGTCGACTAAAATAATATGTTTTACGAAAGATGCATAACACTCGTCGATATTATCTTCTTTTTCATACATACAGCTACATGTTGATTGTTGAACTATGCGATCTTCATAACATTCTTTTATTACGCTATCTTGTTGATTGTAATCTTGAATCATTTTCTTAAATTTTAATGTATACCAATTTCCAAAAATTTTCTAGAAATAATTTTCAAATCGTTTTCATGTCAGATTCGATATTCTCACTTGAAGCTCTGTAATCATCATTGTTTCGTAATCATCTGAAATACTTCGTTCGTAGATAAGTCGTTCTGTTAATAATTCCCAGTAGAAAGTTTGAAAGACATCTTTTTCATTGATATGTTTGCAAAGTGTCTATCAAAATATTCGATAGAATGAAACAATTGATGCAATAAAAAGACGATGCAAAACATACTATGATATCCTCTATACGGTTTTCGATGTTTACGTTAGCTTTATTTTCACTAAAAATACATACATAGAATTATAATCGTGAAATTCAATTGAACTTTGACATACTCTTTCTGAAGTATTATATCGCTGGCTTCTGCTAATAATAATTCAGACGATTTTGCCCTGTTGTTAGTTCCCATGGTTACTGCATTTTGATGAATTACTTTTGTCAAACACTATAACATACTTTTCTAGATTCGATCCAAGAACACATATAATACTGACGCTTACCTTATCAAGTATTAGAATGAATTGATTTTTATCATCATCGAAACATTCGGTACAAAAAATCATGAACTTCTTGTAAACGTTAATGATCGTGTCAACGTAGACAATTGGATTCTGGTTGCAAGTTAAACAAAATAGTGAATGAATAGATACATTTCATTTCATACTTATTCGTTTTCAGAATAATTTGAAAATACTTACATCGATTGAACTGTCGCTAGTCTTTTCAAGCTCTTGCATCAACGTTTTATAGATCGAATTTTCAACAAATGGCTTGAGTCGATTGATGGCATTAGGTATTTTGCTAAGAAGTTGATAGAGACGAGCCACATCTATGAAATAATATTCAAAGAAAATTTTCTTTCCCTATAGATAAGTGAATGAAAGATGATTTTACTATTTATTTATAATTATCTTTCCTTTGGCAAGCGAGCAACTATCGTACCAAAACCCTGCGGGACAAAGAACGGGATAAAATGAATTCATTAGAGCATCTCGCCAAGTTTATATAGTTCAGGGTTAAGCATATGTTATCTACATTTATTGCAGTTATGAGACACCTAACCTTCAAACAGATCGATAGTAAAATAAATGATTCACATGAAAAAGTACTTTTATGTTTTTTCATATACTTTTCCTTAAATTATTTTTATTTGTATTCCAATAAAATAAAATAATAACATTTCGACAATCGAATTTGTCTTCTTCAGATTATGTTTTACACGAATGTACAGACATTGTTTTATTTCTTTTTCTTTTCTCGTTTAGCTATAGTATGATAATGGCACGACAAGACGGGGAAATTTCCTTCGTGCCACTATCATATTATATTAATAAAAACAATACCTATACATTTATGTAAAAGATGATTGGAAGAAGACAAATTTCATTGTTGAAACGTCACCATTGTATTTTATTTTATTTATTTGAATAAAAATAGTTTAAGAACGAGTCTATAAAAATCATTTGTAATATTAATAACCATATGATTCCTAACGAGCCGAAAACAATTCACATTAAAAAAACAAAGTATAAACTAGCTGCACTTTTTCAACCGTATATCAAGACAAAACAGTTATTTACATAAGACAAAATTAGGTGGGATGATACGGGAATCGTAAAGAAACATGCAGTGGGTCAGAACGGGATGGGAAGACACACCTTTTTGATCGTTCCCTGGAGCTCTGGATCGTACTATACACTTGGCATCATGATTCCATGTTCAAATAAGACTATACTCAATATTCATCTGAAAATTAAGCAGGAATTCTCTGTTCTACTACTAGGATTTTTTCCGGGTCAAAATAAAAAGTTGCCACATATTCATTAATTGTCTTGTTTAGACACACAGATTGTATAAACGAAATATATTATGCGTAAGATCAAATAATGTCATGTTATCATGTTTTTGAAATTGAATTTGAAAAATGTTTCTTAGACTACAGCTTTAAAATAGAATAGAATGAAATTAAATGAAAATTTTAGGATGTGACTGTTGTCCTGCTTTAATCAAGGATAGAAATTAGTTGATTCCGTGTCGAGTTTTGTTTATATAGATATGCAATACTTTTTTCTTTCAGATTATCAAACAATGAGTGGTAAAATGGACATTTTTCGCTGTTTATTTTCTATGTACTATTTTGATGACAAGTCTTATGAATGTACACGACTGCACTATTTTTCACTTATTGCAACATTGATCTATTTTTCATAAATTCTAGGAGGATATCGTGAGATGTAGATAAGTGGATGAATAATGAAAAACTCTTTCTACCTTTCTTTTCACAATTGTTCAAGATAAAATCGACTTCTTTGTATATATGATCAAGTTTATCACGAATTAGAACATTATAAAGTATTTCACATAGTGGTTCCCATGTTGTCAGATGTAGATAGGATTTAATGCGTTTTTCTTCAGTAGCAAGACATTGATCTACCTACATGGAAAAGAATGGGTACATCAAGAATGTTCATTTAATAATCAAGGATAAACGAACCCATTGTAGATATTCATTGATTGGTTTTTCAATTATATAACTCTCACTTTCACACTGATAGAACTTAGTACTTTCTTCAAGAAATGGGTGTTCGAAGTATTCTTTGTATATGTCGAGTACTTCTAATTCAGCTAAACCGATTCTATTGAATTCTGCTTCTATCAATTTATAACCAAGAGTGACTAAACAAGTGATTCAAATGCAAAACAAAATACGCATGAATTAATCTATTCAATTTTTAACGTTATTTTCCATTTACTAGTATTTTGAACAACAGTTTTGATGGGCTTAGCATCAATGGTCTTATCTCTACGTTCATTTTGTATTTGATTTAGGCAAAATTGCATAATACGTTCGTTGCATTTCAAAAAAATTAATTCTTTCCATTTGATTATAGACAACTGGAATGGATAATCGACCGAGTTAGCTCATACTAGCAAAACATTCAATTAGAACTCACAGTGAATATTTTAGGAATATGCTTTCTGTTGTCTGCTTTTGTCAAATATATGTTTATGTATCTACAAAACCTATTGATGACTGCACTTGAACGTTGATATCCTTCCCAATGATTTGTATACAACTCAATTAGATCTTCACCATCGCCGGAGAAATTAGCCTAAAATTACATCATATAGAATGTTATTGTACCATTGATCTACAATTTGGATCGTAGTAGTGGTCGAAGACAACTCTTGGAAGTAACAAAACCATAATGACTTACTTGATAGAGTTGCTGCAGATAAGTTTCGAAGTTAGTTTCTATTTGCTGGTACATTACTTCTCCGACAACACATCCTAAAGCATCATTATTTGAGTTCGAACTTTCATTATTTTCGCTTGATAATGTTTGACTATTTGTACAGTAGTCATGTATAAGACTTGAGTAGACATAAATAAAAACAAGAAAGAGTACAGTTATATCTCATCAATGATTAAAAAGATCGCATACGTGAAAAACTGCATGAATTCGCTCGGATTTATTGCTTGTAAGTGACGAGCTTGACTGATGCCTTGCTCTATACAGTGCCACAATTGGTGGGGTACCCCCTGTCCGTTTCTTTCGATTTGCACCGTTTCCATTCTGTCTAGAAAGCATAGGATATGATTTTAACGATATATTGAAATTCATTGGAACTATTTTGTAAAAATGAAACTTTTACAAAAAACATGTATTGCATGTTGACAAAGCTCCGATGAAAATTAACTACAAAAAACAGTAATGGCAACGAGAGGAAATGCCTAGCGAATCAAAAGATTAAGAGGGAATGCATGAGAAAGTGGAGAAACCGTCTAATAGGTCATAACATGATTTTTTGTAACACCCCCTTATTTTTATTTCATTCGATTCTGCGTGAAAAACTGGGCCACTGTAATTTTTTTTACTCTTTTAAACCCTCCTTTTGCAGAGTTATTGGCAATGCAATTGAAGCACGCTTGAATATTGGGGGAAAACAGAAAACTCAGTATTTTTCACTTTATGAAGTAGTATTGCATCGTCTGCAGGCGGAAAGCATCTCATTCGAAAAGGCGTCAAAGCTTGCATCGAGTGACATCTTTCGTCTTTTAGACATATGTTTATTTTTTTCGTAAAAACATTTTGTTTTTCGAAAAAAAAGCATTTTCGTTTTGTCGGAGCAAAGTCTTAGTGTTTTGATCTTTTTATGATCCTAGTAAAAGTGACCGTAAATTTTATTACTGAATTTTATAGAGCATTTAATTCTGAACAATACGGACTAGCTTTGAAAGATTCAAATGGCGAAGAACAGTTGGAAAGTTTGCAAGAAATTTATTAGGTAGGAATTTTAAAGGGCGAATGTCCGATTTGTTAGATCTCGTTCCGAAAGCTTCGTTTCTGATTTCATATGTGTATCAATTAGGATATTCGTTTGAGTCTTTTCGTCGGATAAAAACTTTGAAATTTTACTTTTCGAATTTTCATGCCTGACGTACACCCAAGCGATCTGCAAAGATACTTTTTCTCTCAAATACCTGTTTTTTGTAGTCTTTTCGATAGAATTCAATGCATCACTGATCGCAATTATCACGGTTTCATCAAAATTCACTCGATTAATGAGAAATCTTTATATATGCACTCGCAGGACTAAAGTCGTCCTTAATACTAAAAGTCTTTCGGCAAAATTTAATAGCAGCGTTTCCTTGTCGTAAAGATAGTCTCTCATAGATTGCAGATGCTTTGAATAGGAAAAACTCACGATTATATTTAGTGTTTCACAATTGAAGACGCAGTTTTTTGGTACTTTGATGATGTAAAAGCTCCAAATCCACCTGATGGGGTTTGTGAGAAACTTGCTTGATTGTGGGGCTGGTATGCGTATAGGTTTCATAAGAAGGTAACACAATCATAAATCTACTATAGGTGGGAAAATGGTAGAATGCTTACTCATAAAAAGACACTGCATAAAATTTTGATTAGCTTTTATGGATAACAGTAAATGGGATCATAAAACGAGCCATAAAAATAGAATTTCGAGTAATATATTGACGAAAATTTCTGTAGATTAAGATAGACGATAACCAACTGAGTTTTATTGAAATCATCCTCGCTATATATATTGAAGTTTCCCAGGGTATGCGGCTAAAAGAATTATTTCCTTGATGAAATCCTATACTTATTTAATCACAGAAATATCGATAGTTTTCTCATTAATCGAGTGAATTTTGATGAAACCGTGATAATTGCGATCAGTGATGCATTGAGTTCTATCGAAAAGACTACAAAAAACAGGTATTTGAGAGAAAAAGTATCTTTGCAGATCGCTTGGGTGTACGTCAGGCATGAAAATTCGAAAAGTAAAATTTCAAAGTTTTTATCCGACGAAAAGACTCAAACGAATATCCTAATTAATACACATATGAAATCAGAAACGAAGCTTTCGGAACGAGATCTAACAAATCGGACATTCGCCCTTTAAAATTCCTACCTAATAAATTTCTTGCAAACTTTCCAACCAGCGTTCCGAATGGAATTAGAAAACAAAATGGTTTCGTGCACTTTCGTTTATTGGACAAAACTTATCGGTACACTTTCCTTTTGTAACTAAAGGGTGCCACAGTGTATACATCGAAACTTACGGTATAATCTAGAAAAATACGGGTTCATTTTTATATCTGATAAACAAACTATTCGCTTAATGTTAAAAGAAGAAAGAAAAAAATGGTGAAAACTCTGAATAAGAAAAAAATACGAAAAGTAGCACTAGTCGTTAGTAAAGATGAAAAACAAAGGTCGTATCGTTCAAAGTTAGCTTTTCACATCCACTGATATTAGAATTAATTCATATAAAAATAGATTTTTCGATAGAACGCAAAATGTTAAATTTGCAGACAAAGTGTTCAGCGTACACTTTGTTTTTGCCAGCAGCGTGCAAAACAGCGTATACTTGAGACTTAGCAAGGGTTCTGTACACTTTGATTATACGGGGTACACCTGCTATTCGTATCGCTGTTTCCAACTATTCTTCCCCATTTGAATCTTTCAAAGCTAGTCCATATTGTTCAGAATTAAATGCTCTATAAAATTCAGTAATAAAATTTACGGTCACTTTTACTAGGATCATAAAAAAATCAAAATACTAAAACTTTGTTCCGACAAAACGAAAATGCTTTTTTTTAAAAAAACAAAATGTTTTTACAAAAAAAATAAACATATATGTCTAAAAGACGAAAGATGTCACTCGATGCAAGCTTTGACGCCTTTTCGAATGAGATGCTTTCCGCCTGCAGACGATGCAATACTACTTCATAAAGTGAAAAATACTGAGTTTTCTGCTTTCCCCCAATTTTCAAGCGTGCTTCAATTGCATTGCCAATAACTCTGCAAAAGGAGGGTTTAAAAGAGTAAAAAAAATTACAGTGGCCCAGTTTTTCACGCAGAACCGAATGAAATAAAAATAAGGGGGTGTTACAAAAAATCATGTTATGACCTATTAGACGGTTTCTCCACTTTCTCATGCATTCCTTCTTAAATTTTAAGATGAATTCATAATGCGTCATTTAGATGAACATCGATTGAAAATATCAATGAAATATGTTTTCAAGTCTCGTCATCATTGTTTTTCTTTAATGATTTGATACGAATCGTAATAGTAGGCTGTCATTCGCGACTCAATCATTGTACTTGGGAAATATTCTGCGTATATTCATTCTACTTGATCACCTTGAAATATTTCACATTTTCACTCAATCACATTACTTGAATAACTAGATTTTCTTAAGTTAAATAAAAGAATTTTCTATCCTTGTAATGAAAGGAAAATCCGTTTTGCTTATTCAATTTTACGTTTTATTCTAATTTACAATAGAATAAACGACATGAATTCGTTCCAGTATACGATCTTGTATCGTAATCTTTATTGATTTCGCGATGTTGTTGTTAAATATGATCAATTAAAACCATGCGTAGAGCTTTCAGCTGAATATATCGGCTATTATCAAAACGATATCAAGTTGTTCAATATATTCATATACCTATTGGCTTTCATGTCAAGACCATTGTAATGAATTAATGTAACAACCAATAGGATTTTTCCATATCGTATTGACAATCATTGAATGTATTCAGTTGAAAGCTCTACTCATAGTTTTTATCGATCATTTTTTAACAATAATATCGCGAAATAAATAACGATTACGATACGAGATTGTATATATGAACGAATCCATGTCGTTGGTTCTATTGTAAATTAGAATAAAACTTAAAATTGAATAAGTAAAATGTATTTTTCTTTCATTAAACTTAGAAAATTTGCCTACCTAATTCGATGAAAAAATTCTATTGCTCGGTTACATCTATTGTTGAAAATTATTAATCTTACTTTTTCATCTGTCAGCGACGAGACTTACCCCAAAATTTACTTCACCTTTTTCGTTCGTTCTCATACAACATGGTCACATGTTTTACTCGAATTGTTTGGAGATGAAGACAAACAATGCAGCTGTGGTGATACAGTAATAGTTCTTTCAAACAGAAAAATCTACCGTTATTCTTCTTAATAAACTTAGGCGTCTTTGTTCCATTTCAATGCTCGATAACCTAAAGAAGTACTATACTCTAGCATATAGGAAAACAGTCAGACGCTGTTTTTTCTAGGATACAGATACGATTTCAAAAAAGAAAAACAAAAGAAAATATCACCGTGTTAATAAAAATAGTGAAGCTAGTCCTTTAACTTTGATTGAGAATTTCAAGTCCGATTTATTTTTCAACTTTGAGATATGTTGTATTTCCTAATAAATATCAGGAAACTTGAATCCCAACATTTACGTATGCATCTAATGGTCGATTCAGACTAAGATTAGCACATTGGTAAACTTGATCAATGAAACAGAAACAGAATTTATTTATAGATTTTCTTAAAAAACCTAAAACCATGAGACTCTCCTAACTCGAAAGTATCTAATGGATGTTGTCTACTAGTTGCACTGTCAATTCTTTCTCTCAGTGATTATAAAAAGTATGTGTTAGTGGAACAAAACATCACTATTCGGCTCAATTTTTGATAAGTTCAATTCTTTTTAAACAAACGTCTCTTATTTTCAGTTCTCAATAACAGTCACAACAAGATTAGCAATGCTGGAATGTAATGTAATCAACTTACCGTAATTTTGATTATGTTTTGAAACCAATAAAGCCTTTCGAAAGTGATCTGGTAGTTCAAATTTTAATTCTGAACAACCTGCATGAAGTAATCAATATCTATGAAAAAAGTATTTGCAATGAAACTCATAGTCGTTCGAACGATAAAAGTGAGAGAACAAAGGTTGGCCATAAAAGTTGAGAAAAGTATATTTTTTTTCTATTTGATGATCTATACAACACCGTCGACTAGCAATCTATCATCTTGTAGAGAGCTCCCTATGTTTAATGTATATTGAAAAACAAGTGTCAACAAGTTTTTTACGCTCCACACCTACGTTTTCAAAGAAGCCCTGATAAGCAGAATCTTCGCCGATGATTAGAAGTCTCAACAAAACTTTTCTCCCTGTGTTTATCAAGTTTTGTTTTTATGGTGTATAGATATCATGCTTATCTGAAAAGCTACCAACATGTTGACTGAGACTTCGAAAGCATTTTTATATAGCATTTAGTGGTTATAATCGTTCTCGTATAAGTATTCTAATACTACCTTATCAAGAAATATCACAGCAGTTGATCTTGTATCTTCATGGAATCCGAAGTCTCAATCGATGCACTATGACTATGTTTGCACTCTCATGATCATTTTCGAAAAATCGGCTCATCATTTGTCATTACTAGTCAATGATCAGATAATCTTAAATCTTCTTTGGCAAACATTTTACATAGATCATTATATATTGCAAAATATTGTTTCATAAATACTGCGTCAATAGAAAACTAATGCTAGATAGCTTAGGTATAGCACAGCAGTAAATAGAAAATAATTGATGTGTGTTTCAGAAATAACGATGTTATTTTTTCGATTTCGAATAACTATATAATGCTGCTTACATGTAAAATGTCATAAACTGATGTTCATATCAATGCTCTACAGA
Organism: Rotaria macrura; assembly: GCA_900239685.1. Taxonomy (NCBI): domain Eukaryota; kingdom Metazoa; phylum Rotifera; class Eurotatoria; order Philodinida; family Philodinidae; genus Rotaria; species Rotaria macrura. Next base: position 14,767 of record OENT01000369.1, on the reverse strand, counting down.
TTACATGCGGAAAAAAATGAGCCACATACCAACGCACTTTGATCATGTTTTCTGCTTTAATTACTAATCGAAGTTGCTCGGTGATTCATAGAGACAATAATACACACGATTGTTTATCAACATATTCATGGCGATGCCTGACACTAAATATATGTGTTGTGAATGAATTGAAACATGCATACAGTTCTTTGACATGATAATAATCATAGAACTCGAAATAACCAATACGTCTTTCTGATCTTTGTAAGTACATTTATTTCGATTCGTACGGAGAGCTGTTATAAGAACATTGCTTTCCTTTCTGCCGTAACATAACTATACAATAGTCTGATTGTGAACAAGAGGAACCAATGTGACTTTTTTAAACTGCTAAAAACAATAAAACCTGTTCGAAGCCATTGCTAATCCTCAAATTCAAAGTACTAAGAAGCGAGTAGGTATTCCAATTTATCAATTGAGTAATGATCAATAGCTCGTTCATTAAAATATCATATTAAATCATTCGAACTGATTAATGAACAACAACTCATACAATCGGAATATTAATAGTAGATTGTAGGAAATTAATATCAAATATGTTCGATCGAAATGAAAAGATAATCTATTGGTAAAAATTTGGTCGTTTCTAAGAAGTGAAGTTTTTTCTTTGTCAATTATTTTGCTTACCAATGCTCTGTAGACATTCATTATTTTTTCAAAGAGTTTCATTATCTCGGGTACCCATAACACCTTTTTAACTAACGAATTCAATGTAAATCATCACGAATCGATGAAATTATTCGTGTTCTAACTAATCATGTAGTATGTTATTTATCATTACTATTCATTCTCAATTAATTTATTGATACTCGTTTATATGTATGCATTTCAATCCATCATATGTTATTTAGTTCTACTATGAAAATGTTAGTGTTTATTTCTGAATTTCTCCTTTCTCAAATCTTATCGATTGGATAAAATAGAAATTTCTTCTTAAGCAATATATTCATACCTGAAATGAGAGAGATGGTTATCTTTTCTTTAATACCATTCGTCTTAAGAGTGAAATATGTTTTTGATATTTCTACTTATCAAGTGCAAATGAAACCATTCGTTTGAAAGAATGTATTTTTTGGCTCGTTGTGTACGACACGAATACCTCACGTTCACTTTTACAATTCAATTCATGTCTGTAACAAGCAATTCTATTACCTAGCCTTAATAGACCTTTGAAATTCGAGGGCTTTTTTCTCAATTGATTTAGATGCTTTCGAACTGTAGAAAAATTTAGACATCAATGTAGTTGACGACAGATGAATAAGCGCGAGAATTCTCTGTATTCTCTTCGTAAAGAGAAAATAAATGAACGGGTTAACAATCGGGATATCAGCACGAACACGATTTATTCAAAATTCTATACAATTTTTTTTTGCACACGAATATGTTATTATATATATATATATTCGTATGATGAAGACAAAGCCAAGTAAAACGCTGCAAGCCTATTCTGGTTCATATTTTACATGACTGAGATATTCTTATTAATTGAATAGGAGTTCAATCTGAAAATCCACAATCAACACGAGGAGTAACATGCCCAAAGTCAAGTCTTTCATGATAAATGTCCACACTTCTGTCGACTGGTTTGTATTTAATGTTGTCCATTGAATTGACTTTTGGTCTAGCTGTCCAATTTAATCTCTCTTGTGGAATGCTCACATGCGGTATTGGAGGTGCCCAAGTCAAATTCGCTAATGAATTGACTTTTGGTGATGCCTGCCATTTGGTAGGTTCTCTTGGCATCATTACTTGTCCACCACCTGGTTGATATTTAATATTACTTAACGAATTCACTTTCGGTCTAGCATCTTTAATAGCCATATGTTCATTATGGATTGATATGGTATTGCGTTTCGGTGACCACCAGATCTGGCGAGGACGCTAAATGAAAAAAAAGTGAGCATGCTTTTCTTTCAAGACCCGTATGAAATTTACTACCGTTCGAGTACTCTCATTCGAACTTGATCGAGTCGGCAAAGAGGGTGCATCCTTGGGCGTAACAGGTGAGATCTTTGTAGTGGAGGTTTTTTTCATTGTTGTCGATGAATTACTGGCTTTAGAGATATCGATCTAGACAAAGATAGTGTAGCGCTGGTAAGGATCGATTTGAAAAATACAGTTATCGTGAGATAGGAATAGATTGCTGATGAAAGTGTTTTTCAAAAAGAACTACATGTTTTATTTTTCTCCTACTTATATACCAGTTGTTGTTAACTTACTGTAAGCAACATCATTATTTTCCTTGCATGACTTTTCTTCCTAACAAGACATGCTACGTTTGCCGTTTATTATATTTTTAGCCTGACTAATAGTTGTAGTTAAGCAAAGTCAAAAGTGTTTTTCATATTCAAAGACACACAATAATGCCGTTTAACAAACTAATTGTTGTTTATACACGAAAACATAGTCACGCTTTCGTTATTAGTAATTTACTTTTCAAAGGGCACATTTGCAATTTACCGGTATAATGACTATCAATGAAGAGATGTTTCATTTGTCGAAAGAGTACTTACCCTCGCTCCACCCATTCTGGATGTGAAAAAGACTGATTTGCTCGATCTCTTGTTTTTCATCGATACATATATTTTGAAGTGCCTTCTATTGATTTGCAAAGAAAGCTCTTTGTTTGACAACTATTGAATCTACAAAAGAAAGATGTTTGCGACCCTTGCCCCTTCCCTCCCATCGAAAAAAGCTAGGCTTAGACTTGTGTTGTTTACTTTTTCGTCCCGGTTTCTCCGACTTGGTTAGAGAGGTCACTCTGACACTTTTTTCATACATCCCAGTCACTATTCACAGTGCTTATGGGTTTTTATTTCAAGAAATTTTTCTCGGATGATCTTTGCCGGCTTCAACAAAAACCGTGCTATTAAAAAGACAGCAGTTTTTTTTAATAGCACGGTAGTAGATAAGGAAATCTACAAAATAAACACCCAGAACATTGTTCAATATTTCTGAAAAAGTTCCAGTCCGATCGAGCATAGTGTGTCGGAGGAACGGGTCCAAGTTTTGTGTCATTATGACCTATTGTGACACCAACATTCCATGCCTGTCAAAATTTTGAAATTTAGAGTCTAGCATAACATTTGCTATACTCTACAAGATCTATTGGCCATGAAATTTTCTAATGAGCCATTCATCCGAAACCCTAAAAAGAGGGAGGCAGTATCCTAAACATCACTCTTAATAACAAAAAGCTTTTCAGCACGTTGTCAACGAAACCATATTAAAATTAAACCGAAGTGAATCAATATTAAATTCATCTTCCGTAGTATTTCTGTTGAAAAACGATTGCACACAGAATTCTACCAAAGAAAGAACAAGTGTATAAATGATACACAAACAATAAGAAGGATATCTGTGATCGAAATATTCTAACTAAAGACTTATCTTTCACTAAACCAATATTTTTTCTTCTCAAGCTTGCCTTTAAATGTTCACTTAACTACATGTATTGATTAACCATAAGATGCCAGATTCAAATACGAAATTAAAACAACATTCAACGAAGAAATAAGTAAAAAATTTATCATGACAGTTTACCGAATGATAAGTCTATATTTTGTCCCAACCATGAATGATTATGTTTCACTTGTATAAATATATATATATATACCTATAGATATTTATAATGCCTATGAACAGCACAAAACTAAATTTTCGTCTTGGAATTATCATATTAAATGATGAGTCTTTTTCTTTGAAATCTTCATTTTAGTTTCAACTTGAATTAAATAATTATTTTCAGTGAGTCTGAGTGTGGATGTGCCATCTGTTTCTTAATACTTTGGGCGAAGATAAATTTTATTTAGATATGAAAAACTTTGTTACAATTGACCATAAAAATAATGCATACCACTATAGACTTATCAAAGTTGACGTGGTAGTTTATATGAACTGTAAGCATGTTCATTATATCACAATGAACGACTTGTAAATTGTTCCAGTTTCATTGAAGAATTTTTTATGAGTATTGAAATACATGTGTTTGAGTAAATATGGATTTGAAGCTTGTATGCTGCTGTGATTGGTTGACTTTAGTTTTTCTGTTATTCGTTTCGGTGTCTGTTGCAAGTTGATACAATAATTTACTCAAGCATCTTTACTAGAATATCAAACATGTACATGTCAACTAATATCAACAAAACTCTACTAGATATTCGAATAAAGCTGTAAGACACGACATTAATTACTACAGTTTAGAATCATATCGATTAAATTAATTTTCATTATACGTAGTGAATACATCGGATGCCAACAATCAAGATGAAACTCCAGTGTGATATCATTTGCCTATTTATTACTGATAGTGATGCGATCATCACTGAAGTAGATTTATTCACTGTAGTATTAGTCTCAATTAATCTATTTATTCACTTGTTGTCAAAAATCTGAACTTCTACGTAAGTGATTAAGTAAATTAACTATAAGAACACTTACGATACCTTCATCGTATGATATCAATGATCAATATTCCTCGTATTTCCAACTGTAGACATTTTTTAATCAAAAAATTTTCATGTGTGGACATGAAATGATGTCGTTGAAACAGTTACACAAAGTTTTATTTTAATTTTGGTATTTTCTGCAAAACGTATGATAACCTAAATAAACCAAACAATAATCTGCCAGTTTCCTATTTTATTTGTAAATAAGAAGAAAAGCCATAAATCTAGCATAAGATAATTCGTACAAGCGGCTTGTTCAAGTGTTACAGGAAAGAACTAACGAAAATAGAATGCTATTAGGTCAATAAATCATGACCATCGGATCGTTTAAGATTTCGATAAATCACAGTGAAGACAATATATTATGTATTTTCATCGATATATGCAATTCATTAGTTACAAGAAAGAGATAAAACTGTAGTTATGTTTATTTATTTATCACGACAAAGACTATGGTATTGAAAAACCATTAATAGATGATTAAAACCGGCTATTGCTCACTTTTTGACGTTAAAAACCGTTAATGAGAGCTTTGAAAACTGGCACATATTGCATGATCGATCAAAAAACTTGTTTAAACCAACAGCTTAGAAATCAGACTTAATAGTTGTTGTTCGAAATTATTTTTTTCACCTGTACAAACGACTGTCAATAGTCGAAACAGACAAACTTTTTTTCTTTCATTCACGTTTTTTAATTATAAAAATTGCAAAGCTGAACTTCGAGTATTAAGTTATGAATATTTTTAACTGGTTCATTCAACTTTTTACACTGCGTTTATCGTAGCCAAAATTTTTCAACAAAAAAATAACGAATGAATAGTAACGTATTAAAACGAGAACATAAAGAAACCGTCGACACAAAATATTGCTACTTGATTAGAATAGTAAAACCGACAAAATTTGCTGACAGTCGATTTCATAAGGAATGAGCCATAGTCTTTTTTCATATTTCGCGTACTATGATTATTATATGTACGGTGAACCTGAAGAGAACATGTGAATTTCACATATTAGACTCGCGGGGATGTGTTCTACGAGCTGCCCATGTAAATATGATAGTTCGAGATATTATATTAGAAAGCTCTTGAATTAAAATTCCCTTTAGCATTACATAGCAAATGTAAAATAAAATAAAATTGGTTATTACATAAGGTAACCGAATTCTACTTTTCTTTTCCTACGGATATGTTGTCATACTTGATGAACTGGTTTTTTTTATAACTCAATATATTTCAACCTTATTAAGATGTTGACCCTGAAATATGATGAGTGCTCTTTCTTGCCCTATGCTCGAGAAATTTCCATAATTGAATTATTCATACTGTTTTTCTTTGTTCGCATGATTACTTTTCACATTTTCTTCCAATGTTGCTCTTTTTCTCATTTTGCTTATAAGTTAACAAGTTCGATGATGAAGGATTGAAATAAAATTGGTTTTTAGCTGATCACATTGTTTTTCAATTTGTTAGCTCTTCTTCTTATCTGCTCATTAAAGCTCTATGGATATTAGTCTGTTATATGCGTTTGACTATTCTTTTTCTTGAATTATTCCTCACAGTGAACAGCTACTACCGTTAAGTATTCGCATTGTACAGTACGACTCATTACGTTGGCTTCTACATGAATAAAATTGTTCGGAGAAAAATTGCTGCTGATGTTTTATGAGACAAAATGAAGAAAACGATTATGTTCGTGTGAATCGAAGCTATACTTTCTCCTATCGGGACGGACATGTTGAGCCAGTGAGACTAGTAGAAAGAATACTCTAATCTTTGTGTGTGTGTGTGTTACAGCGTATTATAGTAAGTAAATAGAATAGACACTCAGTTTTTATAAATAGAAAAACAGAAGTAACAATGTATTCCAATCTCATAATTTCTAAAACGTAAAAGAATTAGAAAATAATTCTAATGTTTTCTTCTTCATACTTCTCGTATCATGTTTCCTACTAATGTGACTTGATTGATTTCTTCTACTATTTAGTTTGGTTACGAATAAGAGTAGTTAAGACAATAGAATTTATGCTGATCTATATCATTCGAATTTACATAGTCGTTTTCGTCTGAAATGAAACAGATAAATTTTATTTGAAATCTAATCGTCGTGTTAGTATTCAAACGCAGCAACATCAAGAGAGTAGCATGCCATTCATCAGTTCTGTGTGAATATATTGGAACTTATCCATGCACTGCTATCGATTTAAGGAAACATAAAGATGAATAACATTTTCAATACTCTCTTCTTTTATTCACTCATTCAAGAGCAAACTGGACCATACAAATACGAAAATTCCAAATGCTTAGGAAAAACACTGTTAGCACAATATTTCTATGAAAGTAAAATATGAAGCACGATATTGCTTTTGTAATCTATCTCGTAAAAGATAGGCTATTATGGGTTACTTTGCAGCATGAAGATCGGCTAACGAATGCTTCATAAATACTGAGTTTAGATGTTGGTTGTAAATGATTTCTGATATTCTTTATAAGACGTCGTTTATGGTCATTTAGCAGTGGCGGTGACGCATGGGGAAGTGTTCAAATTACAATTTCTACACACTTAAACAATCTTTTCAGGTCATGTTTCACATAATGGCTATAAATAACGCAACTCTATTGTTGTTTTCAATCATTTTCAGTCAATAGTGCTTTATTAGAACTACGTAGTTGCATCTATGTGTGCATAAATATTGATGATCAAGTCATGTCCTTTTTCAAAAGAGACGTTAGATGAAGAAAATAGACATCTTCAGTTCTCCTTCGTTGTCGATGACTGTATTCGTAAAGAGAACCTACAATTAAAATCGAAAATTGTGTCTCCGATCAATATCGTAAATTTTCACACTTCGTCTATCTATTGATATTGACATTACTCATTTCGGTAAATTAATGGATAATTGCTTTTTTTCCTCTTTCATCAATATTCAGTATATGCTGTTGTTAGAGAAGGAATGCAAAGAAAATATTGTTTGCTCTGTCACAGAACACCTTTCAAGTCGTTTTTCAAGAATAATTAAGCGCTAAAACTGATTTATTGTTAGGTGATTCTAAAAATGAAATCACATAAAAATTAGAACTTCTTTTGCACGATGGCATCCAGATTATTTAGGATTCGTGTTTCCATCGACAAATCATTAAACAATTTTGTTCAACAATTGAAATGTTTGTTGTCACCAGAAAGTGAATACTGAGTTCACCAATAACTATTTGCAGAAATAACAAAGTCTATGTTTTGTTGAATCCAATGTATCATATCGATCTTGGTAGTTTCTGAAATGTGACAATAATTGTAGGCAGTGGCAACAAACTTAGGTTTTAGACGTTGTGTTTTAGCTTATTGAGGCATACTACGTTAGAATGAGATGTTTTTTTCTTAAATTTACAATGAATTATATAGAAAAATGAATTGGAAGCATCAATCAACACACAACACGACGTAGGGAATCTTGATTAGTTTGCTTTAGTTTTTATTTATTACTGTCAAAAACATAATAAATACTGAGTTAATTATTAACACAGAATTTTAATTCATGAAAATCTTAATTTGAGCAAAAAACTGAGTATTTGCTGCCACTTCCGTTACTTTTGAAGTATAGGGGAAAAGATAACTGGGCGTATTCTTTTTCTCTTGCTCTTTCCACTTGATTGATAACTCATATAAAAACTCACGAAATGTAAGATATATAGTGCTGTGAGAAATTGTACCAATCAATATTATTACGCTTGATTCGTCTACATATTGAAACAATATATTTTTACTTAATAAAAATGAACATAGTGCTCCAGGTAACTTTTTCGTCACCAAAACATAACTTTTTTGACAATAAACAAACAGATATTTGTTTTGGTTCGTACGATGCCACTTTATCTTAAACGTTTCAGTAGTCCCATTGTATTCATTGATATAGCTGCCTCTTTAAATACAGATATGGATTTTATTTTTTATCTACTAGTGATCTTATAGATTGACATTAGTCTATTATTGTACTGTTGATTTTTTTTTGTTGAAATCGAGTCCTATTTCGTGTGTATTCACTCTTCAATTCGTTCGATTATGAGAAACAGTCTATACTCTTGATTTTTTCAATATGTTAATCTACCAAAGAAGCTGACTGTCATCAACATACTTTTTGAAACGCTTTGTAGAAGAATGTGTGTGATTTTGATTATAGAAAAGATTCTCACCCACACCATCCAGCACCAATTAGGAAACGATCGTATCAAGGATAGATGTCTTTTGTGTGTTTCAGATCATTCTATTAAGTCTATCATCAACTAAAACCTTCGTGTGTAACGCGTATCCTTTATATCATTAAAATTTAGTCTTACATATCCGGATGCAAACAGATCAAAATGTCTTAAACTTTTGGAGAATATCTCTCTATCCAAGTGGTTTGCATGTAATGTTGCCTGTAAAAATGAGGGCATGAGTTAGTTCTTTTTTCCAGTGTTAATTCAGAAGGATCACTAGATTATTTAAAATAATGCAAGAAATCGAGTATTTTCCAATTAGTAAATTGATCGTCCGAAATTAATCTATAATCACCAAAGCTTATTTGAAACTACGACTGTAGATCAGAAATATGATAACTCCTAAAACACTAGCTACTCTAACATGGTCTGACCCTCGAATAAATGATTGAGCCTTTTTGTATTTAATTCGAATGAAAATTCTTAATCAGGATTGAATTAGCATTGATATGTGAGAATAATATTGTATACACGAGTATAAAACAGTGAATAAAAATCAATATTTTTCCTTGAACTCTTAGCGATATTGCTGAAGACCTCTGCGTCTATTCGTGCAAGTTGTTTTTTTCGAGTCTGCAGTCTATGAAACATTGATGAGAATAACCACGTATCTAACAGCATTCCAAAAACACATTCACAAATAGAAAAGGTTTTAAAAATCCACACTAGCCGATAATAATATAAAAACAGTATTACCATAGAATCACACCAAATGTTCACACTGAAAACATCCGTGCCATCACTATGCTCAACCTATTTGCGTATGTTTCATTCTTAGAAATAGACGGAACATCCTATACTCGTGTCCATACATAAACACAGTCTACTCAATCTAATTCAATGACATCGTAACGTATGAGAAAGGAAGTGATTAGAATAGCACTATCATATCATCAATCTTAAAAGTATGTCGACTTTTACACTAGCAATTAGAGGTTTGAGCACGTACGAAATGTTTTACATTATTCAGTACGATCGTTAAGATGCATCGGAGCTTTTTTGTTCTTCATTTTGTCGACTTTACTGCCTTTCTGGAGTTCAATACTAATTTTTTGCTTTGAAGACTAATATATTTGAAGTATTTCGGAATGATTCATACGTTCATTTATCATTAATTATATTTAATCATGTAAAGATAAATATTAACTAAAACTACACGACTAGAAGAGTGATGACGGCTAGAAAAATAAAGCCGACGAAGAAAGCAAAAAGAAAATTTCATTTTATTCTCTGAATAATGAGAAATTTTCGACATCGTCGCATAAGTATCAAGAGTAATGTACGTGTAAAATCAACGATTTGTTCAAACTGTTTGGGAATCAAACCTAGGATAGAATTCGAATCATGAAAGAAATGCATACAAGAAGTATATCTTACATACAATGTAAAAGAGATTATTCATATTCATTGTTAGTTCAGTCTAGAACTAGAGACATGCGGGACAAACTTTTGATTGTCCCGAATCCCATTTGTCCCGTCCCGAATTTTTTTGAATAGTCCCGATCCCGTTAGTCTCTTTGACAAAAAATGTTTAGATGTCGTATCTTTCACCGAAAGAAAACAAGACACTTTTTCTACACAATCAATAGGAAAATAGATCGAGAAATGTAAGACTAAAGTTAATTTGTTTTTATTAAAAATAGAAACTGGTACTCTCAAGTAGAAATATGAATTAATAATCAGGGTGTATCTATGTGTGTGTGTGTCTGTCTGTGTGACTGAAGGTTGGGTAGATCGAAGATCTACATCCACACCGATTGGTTTGCTCAAATAAGTGTGTAAATATTGATATTTGAGAAAAATAATACTCTCCGGTTTACATAGCATATTAGCTTTTTATATAACTAATCAAGCATATTTTGATCTAATCATTATTAGATTAGTAAATTCGACCTTAGTGTGATAGATTTTATTCAAAATGTAAAAGTTCATTTAAAGTAATCTATGTCTACAACAATTCCCCATATATCAGATAAATATGTACTTACTCTTTTTATGTCAGTAATTAATCTATGATTGTTTCAAATTTCTCTTTTTATTATTTAAATTATTATAATACTAGCTGTCAACTGCAAATTTTAGAAGATTATTCTCTTTTAATTAAACTCGAGTATTTTTCATGTCAATTAATTTTCGTATCGACTAATTTTTGTATCAATCGACTATCGTATCCATCAATGAATGGCCCTCAATTTTGATAGACCAGAAAAACACATACGTTTACATGTAGATAACATTAACAATTTATTGTTTATCAAGCCGCCCCCCCCTCCCCGCCCACTCTCAAAATTCAAAGTTTTCCTCAGGGAAAAAGAGATAAATACATTTTCGAGCTCTTTGAAGTGTGTAGATTAAACATCAATACAACTTTCAGATTTTGTTCCCCTAAAATGCGGATTTTATGATAAAAGAAGTTTCAAATGCCTAACAAGTTTAGATATAGAGATTTGAAAATTCGGGATACAGTTTTTTTCGTCTTTTCCCGTCCCGAAAAAATTATCGTGACACTCCCGTTTGTCCCGCGGGACGGGACAAACGGTATTCGGGATTGTCCCGCAGGACTCTATCTAGAACACATGAGAAAAAAACATTACTTCAATGTTTGTTAAATAAATTTTAAGCAAAATCTATGCTCGATAATGGACTTTTAACTTAGTTATTTCTTTTATCGTCGTTCAATCTTTTATAAGATAATATCTATCAGCTGTCAATACAAGAGGTGTAATAAGATAGTTTAGTTCCTATGAGATGAATACTTGTGAAAATTATTATTTGTATACAACTGCAGAGCTAATCCGTGGTTTATGCATTTTTCATCCCGCCGAATCATTGAATACAACTATCATAGTTTTCTGATATTTTACATTGAGAAACATTGTGTTTCAAGCGTACACTCTTGTTTTATTTCAAGTCTAGAACGATTTATTTTCGTATTCCTATTTTAACTGTCGAGAAAAGAACATTTACAGTGCCAAAATGATTGGTTGTTTACTTTTCTTTAACTGCCAAAGCTCGCGGCTGGAGTAATCTTGGACGCGCACAAAACAAAACGAGAACGTAAAATACGTATCTCAATGTATTCCGACGGTACAGATTCAATTAATTAAATAGAAAAGTCAACTACTTTATTATCTTTCTTCATTCTTTTATGGTTCATGACTGAATGATTGAATTGAGGTTCCCCCCGGTAATAAATTAATCTGATAATTAGATTACAACTGTACTTGTTGAATACATCGATGAATCACATTTAAAACAACTTTAGTAATAAATTGAGTTCTTGCTGAACTTATTGCCAACGGTGCATAGTAATATTTGATCGTGAGAGGTGGATCCCAAGTAATTTCTGTTACATCTATTTGTAACTCTTTTATCTAATAAGAACAGTCGCTTCGATTGAATTCTGAAATCATTCGTTCGTAACAAATTTCTCTGTAAATTTTACAAATCTGAAGTAGTTTTCGTCCTGTAGTGCAACTTATTCAAGACTATGATGAAAAGTGCATTATTTGTCTAAAAATGTCCGATAAAAACAGTTCTAGTGATAGGCTTAGCCAGGTTTTCTTTTTGAAAAGATCTTGTAAGAAACGTTCCTTAGAATATTTTTTTAAATGTAGAAATATTGAATAAATAAACAAAGAAACACATAAAGAGAAATAGACTCTTTCAAATCAAGCTTTTAGTTTATCGTTTTACTTACAAATACAGCATATGTTTAGGATTTCCGAATGAAAATCTGGTTTTGAATATTGCTTTAAAAAATATTTTCTCTGCATTCGAAGAAACCATCAAAACGTACATTCATATTGTAAAAGAAGCATAATCGGTTCTTTCATCAATGAGTGGCTTTTATTGATTTAATATTCATAACTTGCAAGCGTGATGTTTATGAATATGGTTTGAATCAGAAAAACATTCATTTTAAGAAATCGAATAGTTGGACCAGTTACAGAAGTATTTCTGAAGATTTTGCTTTTATACATGTGACCTACAATTGTTATATGTATTAGAAGAAATTTAGAGACTCTTGATAAATATAAAATAAAAGATGTCGCGTTGACTATGAGCTGAAAGAATTTTTGCTAAATTTACTTGAGAAGAGAGACATTTCAAATACTGTTTTCTGGTGATATTCTTGAAATCGATTTCTAGTGTTCGAGTCCTAGCACAAAATTTCAAGCTCAAATAAAGTTTGACGCATCATTTTCACAACTGCTATCAAATATGGACGTCATGAAGTGTCACATTTGCCGATAGTAGTATTTTCATCTACAATTGAATAGGACTCAATTAATTCGTTTAGAAAAGAATCATTTCATTCACGTTCACTCGCTACAAGTTCGACACTACCATAGGTACCATGGTTTGATTTGTGCAAAATCTCAAAAACAAAACGAAGTTAAAGTAACTAGGGCCAAAACATGACGTTGCTCAATACAGATATTATATTTTGAATCTTTAGCAGACAAAAGCGTACTTGATTAAAAAAAAAACTTTGTAACAATTAAAATAAACTATGCCGCTGAGTTTTTATTTGAATGACTCAGTTTTAAATTTCACTGACGAATACGAGGACTCAAGTGGTTAAACCCATTTGCACATTTTTAGTTAAACATTGCTTGAACTTGAAAACTTTAAAATTGTTGATGTTATTTTTTCTAGAGAAAACCATTGATCTTCACCGAATCTGAGTGCTAAAGTTAAAGAAAGTGAGCTTTCTAGCAGAATGGAATACATGTAAGAAGAGGCAGTAGGAGAAATACTTATAGTTTTCGCTAGTTCTAATCGATAGTTGGATAGTATATTCTACTCGCTAAAATACTAAAAATTTAAAAAGACTGTCCGAAAGCAGCTCATATAAGAAAATTTAAAATGATAAAATAAAAATTAAGTTTGCCTATTTAGTTCAAGCAACATGCTTTACTTGTCTTGAGTGTTGACATCCAACCGATAGTAAGTAGAAACGAAAAATTTCAAGGTTCTTTAAGAAAAACAGGTCATTTTATTCCAGTTCATTCCTTTTGATTTTCTTCCATGCACAGATGTCAAACGTGAAACTTGAATTCGACTATTGAATAATTCAACCTTGAAAAATCGACTTTCAAAGATACAGTTATTCCTTTATTTATGTATATGCTTTCAACATTGCAAACATTCAGGCGCTGTCGAAAAAAAACACATGCAGAGCATTGCACTAATCGTGGGAGACGTATACAATGAATCGGCACGAAACCGAATAGTCTAAAAGTAGAAATCTGGACACTTGAAAAGTAAAAAAGACGTAAGTGAAAAACAGAGTCAATAAATGCTGACAATTCTTTTCTAATGTTTGATTTCAAAGTCCAAGTTTTAAAAATAATCATGTTCCAACTGAATACATTTGGGTTTAAATATAATGGAGAAATAGACAAGCATGTATGATGATATCTATCAATTAAATCATTTTTACATATAAAATTCGTTCTTAGTATCGTCTATTTAAGTTCGGTCATTATTGGTTGAGCAAGGCGAAAAAATTGGAAGTAACTATCGAAGGGGATGTGTAATTTCGATAAAATTTGATTACTTGGAATTTTCTATCACCACTTAGAATAATAAAAAGATCGACCATACTTAATGTGCAAATAAAATTTACACGCTGTTAAACAAATTCATACTCAGTTACTCAAATGAATTATGAGAAAAAAAAATGCGTATTCGAATTGCAGTTTCAGTGAAGCACTCTAGAATTTTTTATCCTCTCAATATGATTCATTGTGAGTATGTTTGCCTTTCTCTCGCAGATATGCGCTGCACATAGTGCATTGTTTTTCTTCTTTGGAACATTCAGTCAATCATAAAAATGTACGACCAAGACGACAGTATTTACTATATTTACATCAGGCAAGTCTAGGAAGTTGGCCATACTTTAGAAATTCTGTTTTAAAATTGATAACGATTAAAAGTAAATACGAAATCAAATCTCGATTACTTTTTATTTTATGAACTGTATTCGATTTGCACTGGAGTCTGGCAAGAGTATCAAACC